>JAECWN010000407.1:1595000-1877500 GCA_018150725.1 Drosophila quadrilineata
TAAGTATTTTCAGAGTTTCCTATTGTTAAACTGCCGACAATAGCGTCTATAAAACGAGTGAAAAAAATCGCAGTACAATATTCATAATATTGCATTGTACGAATAGAACTTCCATTTACATTTTGGCCAAGTGGCCAACTGGCTATGTTAACAATTACAAAAGGTCTAACAACATAAAACCGACATAAAAAAATAATAATATGGGCGGAAAGAAACACTTAAGAAATTATCTAATCCATGGGAAAGAGGACAAATGGAACAAAATGTACACTCAAAGAATTTTGTAATTTAGTTATAATACCTTGAATAAACCATATATTTTCCATATTTCGTATGGATTTTTAGATGTATAGAGGTTACTGAGGAACAACCACCTTTGATTGAAACCATCTCAAGATAACTAAAGATTTGATTTCCTTTACCAAACACTCCTTTTTGCCGTATTAAACTGAATGGGAATCTTAGGAACTCCCTTTACAAAAATTTCTATGATTGTTTTGCAAACTGTAAATCAAACAAAGCGCGATTGGTGACGTCACGCAGTTGCTCCGTTTTGTAGTCAATGAGCATCTCGATGCCATCCTTGGTTATGATACCGATACGCACCAATCCTCCAGAGAAATTATCCAGTTGCATGGCCAGTTTCACGGCATTTGTGACGAACTCAACGCAATCCTTCTTCGACATATTCAGCCGATAGTTGGCGGTGACATATCCTTGTATGTAAGTGGATCCGGAACCGCCAACGGAGCACTTTTCCCGCAACAACATGCCGCTGCGTTGTGTCGAATAGACCTGTCCTCCCAACACATCATCCCAACCGGCAATTAGAAATGCCGCCAACATAGTTTCATCCGCATCAAAGAGTATATTTCGTATGGCGCAGGCAGCGTCCTTGACGAGCACGGCTCGGCCAAGATTTGCCGCCAGCAAGTCCATCTCGAACCTCACTTGGTGGCATACCTTTTGGGTGTCGGCGGCTGATCCGCAGCGACAGCAATAGATGTGATCCGTGAGTTTGGTCAGTTTGTCGGCCAAGCGATTAGCCACCACCACATTGCAACTGGTGCGGGAATCCGCCGCAATAACCACGCCCTCCGCGAACTCAACGGCTATGATGGTGGTCTAAAGGGAGGTGAGGAGGTTCTACATATAAATTGAGGTCCAGATGGTGTAGGTCTTCGGAAGTACTTACACCTGTACTTAGTTGATCTGGTGCAAGTTCAATCATATCTTCAAAGTAATTTGTGAACTTCTACAAAAATAAATTGAATTTTTTGAGAATATGTTTAATACACTAAGCGATCTTTTTTGTATAATTTTTAAATTTGGTAAATATAAGTGGACGTTTAAAATATTTGTTTATATTCTAAAACATATTTAAGACATTTATATAAAAGTTTACTATATTGGGTTTCACATAGAACTGACATAGATATTTTCTACAGTGTATATTTTAAATTATTCATTTTTATGACTTTTCTATAATTTGTATATTTTATAAAATTTCTAATTATTTTATATTAGTTTTATTAATGAGATTTTCATGCTTGGAAACTAAAATGGGGTTTCTAATATTTTTTTTTTATATATTCTAAAAATTTTAGAATTTTTTCTAAAATATCTAATTAGTTATATTAATGAATATTTTTCCAATATTTTTTTTAATATATGCTGGATGTGTTGGAATATTTTTAATAATCTGATAAACAACAAAGAGTTGAAGAAAATGTTTACATTGTTTAAATATTTTGTGAAACTTTAGAACCTCCCCCTTTAGCACACAATCAATAAAAGCAATGCTAATTTCTTTGAAAACAATTGTGTTTCTATTTGCAGCTCAAATTGAAATAATTCCATGCAAAGTCTGCGGCGATAAATCATCGGGCGTGCATTACGGCGTTATCACGTGCGAGGGCTGCAAGGGTTTCTTCCGGCGTTCGCAGAGCTCCGTCGTAAACTATCAGTGTCCGCGGAACAAGCAATGCGTTGTCGATCGGGTTAATCGCAATCGCTGTCAATACTGTAGACTGCAAAAGTGCCTAAAATTGGGAATGAGTCGTGATGGTAAATTGAAACTATCATTTCATTAAGTATATGTATATATTGAAATAATTTTGAATAATATTTTGGCAGCTGTAAAATTCGGCAGAATGTCCAAGAAACAGCGCGAGAAGGTTGAGGATGAGGTGCGTTTCCATCGCGCCCAGATGCGTGCCCAGAGCGATGCGGCACCCGATAGTTCTGTCTACGATACACAGACGCCCTCTAGCAGCGATCAGCTGCAGCACAATAACTACAATAGGTGAGAAATATACAAAATCAATAATAAATAAATATATTTTTAATTGCCATATATTCATCGCTTACAGTTACAGCGGCGGTTACTCGAACAACGAGGTCGGCTATGGCAGTCCCTATGGCTACTCGGCTTCGGTAACGCCCCAACAGACCATGCAATACGATATATCGGCTGATTATGTGGACAGCACCACATATGAGCCGCGCAGTACGATGATCGATCCCGAATTTATTAGTCATGGTAAACCTCAACATCCACTTTTATATGTATATCATTGTTGTTCTCAAATGGGAAATAATATTCTGTTCTCTGTTCCTCAGCGGATGGCGATATCAATGATGTGCTGATCAAAACCCTGGCGGAGGCGCATGCAAATACAAATACCAAACTGGAATCTGTGCATGACATGTTCCGAAAGCCACAGGTGCGTATACCCCCTAACCTTAAAATAGGAAATTATGAGGGAATTATCAGAGTTTATTACCATTCGAATTATTAAGTATATATGTAAATATGGTATATCAGCAATCGTTTCACTTGAAAATTGATAAAGTTTAGCTCAAATGAGGACCACTAATGCGAATGGAGAATCCGCATAAATCAAATTTTGAACAAATTCCAAGAAATTTTGTCAAATTTTTTCTATATTTGACACTATTTTCTAAAATATTGCTTCAAATTGACTTCAAAAAAGTTTTCTATACCTGTTTTCATACCAGAAACCGAATTTGGCAAAATTTTTCTATATAGAAATTTTCATTTTTTATTTTTATTTTTCATCAAAGCACCTAAAATTGCTGAAAAAATTCAAAAAATTCGAGATTCTTTAAATGAAAAATTGACTATGAGTAAAAAAAAAAAATTATGAAATTCGGTTAATTTCTGTCAAAGTTATGGCAGGTCAGAGTTAGAATAAAGTTAAAATTTTCTAATTTGGGAATATGTACGACTTTTCCGAGCAATTTTCGCCACAATTCGCAAAATACTTATCCGAATCACTTAAAATAAAGTGCATTTGAATATAGAAAGAAAACATACTTTAAAGTCAAAAGCTACACTGTCTTATCAAAGCCATAACAGTTCAATATCAGGCCCAAGCTCTAATTCAGAAACCTGCTACTTTGGGACCGCTTCTATGACATTTTCGGCCATATCTCGGGAAATACTCGTCAAAAACACCTCAAATTAAAAGCAAAATGCTGGTTTCGAGTTCTAGGATCGATCCGAGTCAAAAAATTGGAGTCAAAATTTTTTTGGTGTTTGATGATTCTGACAAAGGGTAACTATGGAAAATTGGACAAAAAATGTCGAAAAATTAAAAACGCCAAAAATGAGGAATCTTTGAATGTGGAATTAATCTGTTATCAAAACTATAAACAAAAATCAAAATTTCATGAAAATCGGTTGATTTTTGACAGAGTTGTGGTAGTTCAAAGTTCGGAAGAATCTCTTTTTCGAAATTTTGGGAACATGGGTCATTATTTTTCACATTTCTTGCCATATCTACCGAAATAACCATCCGATTTACTTCAAATAAAGTGCATTGGAATGAAGAAGGAAATCATATTTTGAGGTCAAAATTTCAAAAAAACCGACAAAGTCTGATCAAAGCTATGGCAGTTCAAAGTTAGGTTAACTTAAGTCCACAAATTTGCTATTTTCTATCACATTTTTGGTCATATCTCGGAAAATACTCATCGAAATCACCCAAAATAAAAAGCAAAATGCTAGTTTCGAGTTCTAGGATCGATCCGAGTCAAAAAATTGGAGTCAAAATTTTTTTGGTTTTTGATGATTCTGACAAGGGGAAACTATGGAAAATTGGAGAAAAAAAGTGGAAAATTTGAAAAGACCAAAATTGGAGAATCTTTGTATGTGGAATTAATCTGTTATCAAAACTATAAACAAAAATGAAAATTTCATGAAAATCGGTTGATTTTTGACAGAGTTGTGGTAGTTCAAAGTTCGGAAGAATCTCTTTTTCGAAATTTTGGGAACATGGGTCATTATTTTTCACATTTCTTGCCATATCTGCCGAAATACCCATCCGATTTATTTCAAATAAAGTGCATTAGAATGAAGAAAGAAATCATATTTTGAGGTCAAAATTTCAAGAAAATCGACAAAGTCTGATCAAAGCTATGGCAGTTCAAAGTTAGGTCAACTTAAGTCTAGAAATTTGCTATTTTCCATGACATTTTTGGTCATATCACGGAAAATACTCATCAGAATCACCTCAAATAAAAAGCAAAATGCTAGTTATGAGTCCCAGAATAAATTAGAGTCAAAAAATTGGAGTCAAAATTTTTTTGATTTTTGATGATTCTGACTAGGGGTAACTATGGAAAATTGGACAAAAAAAGGCGAAAAATTAAAAAGGCCAAAAATGAGGAATCTTTGAATGTGGAATTAATCTGTTATCAAAACTAATAACAAAAATATAAATTTCATGAAAATCGGTTGATTTTTGACAGAGTTATAGTGGTTCAAAGTTCTGAAGGATCGCATTTTTGAAAATGGGCCATTATTTTTCAAATTTCCTATAATATTTGCTGAACTTTTTTTTAAATTTATTTATTTATGTTAAGCTGTTGCTATGGAAATGAAAATGAAGATTCTTTGGATGATTTTCAATAACCGTTATGCTACATAGTGGAGAAAGTTTTGTTGTGGGCAATATATATACCACATATATTTACATAATTTGCAATACAAACTAATCGAAAATAGTTTTTCTCTAACTTTACAAAATATAACTATTATGCTGACAAACTAAGATACTATACCTACTTATCGATAAATTAAATCATTTAGGATCTATCGCGCATCGTATATTATAAGAATCTGGGGCAGGAGGAGCTCTGGCTGGACTGTGCCGAGAAGCTGACACAAATGATACAGAATATTATCGAATTTGCGAAGCTAATACCGGGCTTTATGCGACTCAGTCAGGATGATCAGGTGAGACGGCAAATTTATCGATTGTTATCGATTGAAGGATACATGATTTGATTGGAAATTTTTGGAAATATTTCAACAGATATTACTGCTGAAGACGGGCTCCTTTGAGCTGGCGATTGTGCGCATGTCCAGATTGCTCGATCTCTCACAGAACGCCGTGCTGTATGGCGATGTGATGCTGCCACAGGAGGCATTCTACACATCCGATTCGGATGAGATGCGTCTGGTGTCGCGAATATTTCAAACGGCTAAATCTATAGCCGAACTCAAACTGACTGAAACCGAACTGGCGCTATATCAGAGCTTAGTGCTGCTCTGGCCAGGTGAGTTTCGAATACAATATGTATTCCTCGAAAACTTTAAAAATATTTCTAATATTTTTCATATAATATATATTTTTGTCAAAATTATAAAAATATTTTTATTTTTCGAAAACTTTTTGTGATATATATTGTTTATCTTGATGACCCATATTTTTCGAAAACTATAATAATATTTCTTTGATTTTGATAATATGCGGCATAATACACATTTTTCGAAAACTATAAAAAAAATATATCTTTGATATTAAAAATCTTTTATAATTCTAAATCATTTTTTTATTTATTTATTTTTAAAAATCTATTTTATATTTCGAGTACTTTAATAATGTATATTTGATCTTAAAAATATATTATATTCTTTTGAAATTTATAAATTTAGAAAATATTCCAAGATATACGATCGATATATGATCGAAAACTATAATCTATCTTTAATCTTAATAATATTTATTTTTGAGTAACCATTATCATAAAAGTTTGATCTTAATAATATATATTTTTTGAGAACTATAAAAATATATATCTAATCTTCATGAAATATATTTTTCGAAAACTATAATAATATATCTTAGATCTTCATGAAATATATTATTTGAAAACTTTAGTATTATGTATTTGATCTTGATTATATAAATTATTACGAAAACTTTAATAAAAAATCTATTATTTTGATGATATATGTATATTTTTCGATAACTATAATAATATATGTTGGATATTCATGAAATATATTTTTCGAAAACTTTAATATTATATCTCTGATCTTGATAACATATATTATTACGAAAACTTTAATAATATATCTTTAATTTTTATGATTCTATAAGTTATTACGAAATCTTTAATAAAATATCTTTTTTTTTGATGACATATATTTTTGAAAATCTATAATAATGTATCTTTGATCTTCACTAATTTAGAACGCAATGGAGTGCGCGGCAATACGGAAATACAGAGGCTTTTCAATCTGAGCATGAATGCAATACGGCAGGAGCTGGAAACGAATCATGCGCCGCTCAAGGGCGATGTCACCGTGCTGGACACGCTGCTCAACAATATACCCAATTTCCGGTTAGCTCTTATAATATCTTTTAGAAATATATATATGTATATGTTGTTATTTGTTCGTCTTGTAGCGATATTTCGATTTTGCATATGGAAGCGTTGAGCAAATTTAAGCAGCAACATCCGAATGTTGTATTCCCGGCGCTGTACAAGGAGCTCTTCTCAATAGATTCGCAGCAGGATCTGACATAGCCAGAGCCCCTATTTGTGGCAGACTGTCCGCTGCAGATACTTGCAACACCAACACCGACACCGACAGCAACAACGGCAACAGCAACAGCAACAACTGTCGAACAGCAGCAACAGTTGCAGCAGCAGCAGCAACAACAATTGCAGCTGGAGGACTGAAGAAAGTAGCGGCAATAAACAAAAGTAATAGGAAGATGAGAATGAAGGGCAGAAAGAAAGAAAGAAACAAGAACTTTATCATGATTTAAGCTAGCATACAAACCAAGGATGTGATCCTGGCCCAAGGACTCACTTAAGATTACACAGTTGCAAAAAACAAGAAGCAGCAGCAGCAGCAGTAAAAACATTAAACAAAAAACCAGAAATATTTCAAAAATATTATGAAAGCAACATTTACTTTTTTCTAAACAAAATACATACACACACAGGCTACAAAGGTATTTACACACACACACATATGTATACATATATAAATAGAGTATATATTAAAAAAAATATATATATTATATGAATAAAATATAAACTCAGTTAAAACCTTCGCTACATAGACAAAATATACAATAAACAGAAATCATAAAACGGAAAATGAAAAATGAATGAAAAAAGGAAACACTTAAAAAACACAAGTCAAACTGCATTTTAGCAACAAACAAAAAGTTTAAAAACAGCGCATGAAATAATGTTATATACGTATATATTTAATACAGTTTGTAACTCCCCCCAACCCCCCAAACCCCCCCATCCACTTCAACAACTAGCCAAGAGTACTTAAAAATTTTTATAAAAATTTTTTGTGCAGCGTTTTTTAACTGAGCTCAGCTTGATTTCTTTATTTCGTTTGTTTGTTTTTTTTTTTTATTTTGTTTTATGTTGAAATACATTTTTTTTAAATTTAGTTTGAAAAGATAAAAAAAAAACACTCACCGCTAACCCTCTAGGTTGTCTCTGCCTTTTGTTGTAAACTAAAACACATGTGTATTATATATACAATATATATATATATCAATATATATATATATTAAAAATTATACTTATAATGGAAAAAGCGATTTATATATTATCAGTTTTTTTTATACATAAACGCAAAGTAATGGAAATGAAAAATGGAAAGCAACAATTTTTGTAAAGTGGAAAACGTAAAACAACAAAAAATCGAATATCTCGGAAAAATGTGTTCTTATATAATTATATGGATTAATGTTTAATGTTTACAGAATAATTACAAATAATTACAATTACAATTACAATTAAATTTACAATTACCAACTACCATTTTAGAATTACATTTTAGAATTTATGTTCGAACCCCAAGAGCAAGTAGAGAGCGATAAATATTCATTTTCATTTATGTTTTATTACATTTTGTAGCATTAAACAAAATATAAATATATATATATATATATAAAAAAAAAACAAATATCAACAAATGTAAATCAACAAAAATAATATGATGATGAGAAAAAATCCCCCAAAATTCCGGTTCCAAGGTTTATTAGATTTAAACATAAAACAAAAAACATACAACAAATACAAAATAAAATTACATTTAATATATATATATATATATATAAATATATATAAAAAGAAAAATTAAAAAAAAAAACAAAATAAACATTAACAGACTTTAATAGTTTAGCTAAAAAGGAGTAAAGGAAAAATTAGTTAAAGCAAAAACAAGAAAATTATAAACACACTTTTGATATACAAAATAAAATCAAGAAAAATTATATATGTATATATACATACATATATGTATATCGTAATTAACAAAAGTTACCATGTTTATTGTTTTAAGCGCAACTTATAAGAATTATTAAAAGATTTAATAAAAAAACAAAACAAAACAAAACAAAAAAACAACAGCAACAATATAAGAAATGAAGCAAAAAACGAAACAGACTGATGGACAAACACACACACACACACACCCACACACACTACATGGACAGCTGAACCCCCACTCCCCACATGCCCCCATGCCCTGCCCATTAAGACACGCCCTCATAAGTAAGCACGCCCCCCTCCACAAAAAAAATATAAAAAAAGAAATACACGAAAGACAAAAATTGAAAAATTGTGGAATTACATTAAAAATTAAAAATTTGTAAAAATATTTTTGCAAGAATTTTGTTTTAAGAAAATAAATTCGCAATTAAATGACTGAATACACAAAGACGCAACACACACACACACACACACACACACACACACACAGACACACACACACACACACACTTTTCTAAAATTAGTTAATAAACTTAACTTTGTCTTGTAGGTGATAATCGGTGTGTCTTAAATGCCCCCCATTTTCCCTCTACACACATACATACATCCTCACACACGCACACACCTACACACACACACACACATACACACATACATGTACATTTCGCGAGAATTCATCAAACAATTTTTACATAATTTGTTTTTAATTTAATTTGCAATTTAGCCAGTTAAACATTTCTGTGCCCCTCCCCCCCAAAAAAAAAAAAAAAAAAAAAAAATTTAAAATAAAAGAAATAGCAAAAAATTGACATTAAATAGAAACATATAATTAAACATAAAAATTAAACAATGTATGCAACAACAACAACAACAACAAACAGAGCAGCAAATAAATTTAAAAAAAAAAATTGCAATTCCACAATTTATATTAGAAAAATAACAATTAATATTTTTTGTTAACGCTTTTTCTATAGCAAAAAAAAAAAAAGAAAATAATAATATTAAAAAAAAAACAAAAATGGATTTTTGTTTTCTTAACATTTTTGGCCTTACAATTTAAAAACAAGTAAAAGTAAATACTTTATATATATACAAACAAAAACATGCATACATATATACATGGCATATATATATATACGTACATACACATGTATATATATTATATATATATATTATATTATATATATTTATAGCGTTTAATGACTTAGTTATAATTTATATACAAAGCAAGGGAGCAGCTTTCAAACCGGCATTAAAACAAACATAAATAAATAAATGCAGTTGAGTTAAAAATATATAAAGAATATAACAAAACAGCAAAAAAAAAGTATCTATATATATATATATGGAAAATATATATATATATATATATATATTGTTAAATTTTTATGCTAAGTTTTTAGTGCAAAAGCAAAATGGAGTAAACAAAAGAAATGGTTAAACAATTTTTAATATAATATTATAATAATAATTATAACTAAAATATAATGAAATAAAATTGAACACGTATATAAACAATTTAGCATATGCATTATGTTATCACACCCACTCACACACACACTAACACACACACACACAACCACAGAAACATTCAAAAAATACAATAAAATAAAAATCGAAAAAAAACGTAAAAAATGCAGAAAATGAAAATTAATTAATTATAATACAAAATTGTGAAGAACAAGAACTTATATTCATTCATGATATATGATTAAGTGTAGCTGTAGTACGACTGTTGCACATTTACACACACACACACTCACACACACACACACACACACACACACACATACAGACACACTCTTAAGCTGTAACTGACAGTTATAAATGATGACTGCGTGTAATTTGAGTTGAGGCGCATGAAACTAAAGCAATATACATACATCCGATATACATACATACATATGTATATGACTTATAAGCCAGTACAGTATGTGCTGCCTACAGTGAACCAGTTGCAGTTTCCGACTGCTGCAGAGTCGTCTTAAGCGGCATTCACTGTATGCGAGCATAACTCTTTATTCTAGCTATTGTCTCTCTCTCTCTCACTCTCTCTCTTCATGCGCTCTTCGTCTCTTTCTAACAGCACATTAGACAAGCTACAACATACAGTCAAACACACACACACACACACACACACACACACTCATATATATACACTCGCACACACTCACACACACACACACTGAAACACAACAAATTACAGCTCGCTTTTAGGCGTTGCCTGCCGCACGTGGCGTATACGCAATATTTTTGTTTTGATTTCAGTTTCCACCGTATTTACTGTATACTATAATTTGTACTTTATTTTAACAACATTTATTTTTTATTTAAACTTTCTTTATTTTTACATATTTATGTTTTATTTTCTTCTTTTTAATTCCATTTAATTGCATATCTTTTTATAGTTTTTTTTCTGTCTCTTATTAAAACTTTTTTGACTTTTTTTAACTCTGAATTTTTCATAGATTTAATTTTAGTACAATTTTTATTTATATTTTTAACACTCGTTTTCTCTAATTTTTATTTACTTTTATTTATTTTTAACTACATTTTTTTTTTATATTTTTTTTTTGTATATTTAACTAGTTTTTATTTAGTTTTTTTAAAAGCGATTTTTAGTAGATTTTTTGGCTTTTTTTTACTCTGACATTTTATAGATCTAAGTTTAGTACAATTTTTATTTATATTTTTAACACTTTTATCCTCTAATTTTTATTTACTTTTATTTATATTTATTTATTTTTATTTATTTATATTTTTATTTATTTATATTTTTATTTATTTATATTATTATTTATATTATTCTTTTTTGGTTTTTTTTTTACTCTGACTTTTTATAGATCTAATTTTAGTACAATTTTTATTTAGATTTTTAACACTTTTTTCCTCAAATTTTTATTTACTTTTATTTATATTTAACTACAGTTTTTTTTTATATATTTTTTTTTGTATATTTAACTAGTTTTTATTTAGTTTTTTTTAAAGCGATTTTTATCATTTTTTTTTTGGGCTATTTTCGTAGCATATTTTGTTGGCGTGTTTTTTTTAATGGTTTTTTAAATGCTTTTTTTTTGGGTCATTCGCAGCATACATAAATAAAACACAGGTGAAGCATAAAGCAGACGAAATACAAATAAAAAATTGCTGTAAACAAACGAAAGCGATCCCAAAAGAAAAATAGAGAAAATAGGAAAAAAAGAAACAGATATACAAAAAATGAAAAGCAAATATCAGAAAAATTAAAGTGAAATATGAAAATATTGCAGCAAAGCAAATGTTTGATAAATAAGAAGAAGATGAAAAAGAATAATGATATATAGTATATAATGTACAAGTGGTATATATGGTATATACGCTATATACATACATATATACAGTGCGTATAAATCGTTTTTTATATGCTTAGTTTAACTAGATGAATTCGTTTTTTATATATTTGTAAATTGTTTTCTAGGTAAATCCAATTATATATAACAACAAGAACAACTCTGGCTATATATTCATCTATATATGTACATATATAGGGCGTCTATATAGCTGCAGTCAGTATATATAGAGATATACATACATATATACATTAAAGATTCTCTTATACTGCATTGATTAAGTTTCTCTTCTAATTACACACACACACACACATACACATACGCATACAAAGACACATCACAACAAGAACAACAACAGAAAATGAATAAAAGAAAAGAATCATAAACTAAATAATTCAATTCATTCTTAAACAATAAAGTGTAATCTGAATTATACAACAAAACAAACAACAAATACAAATGGCAAAAGAAATTGATCAAAAAAAAAAAAATGAAGAAGAGGAAGAACAACAACAACAATATGTACTGTTTTCTCTGCCACTGTCATTTTCCAGCTGGTTGAGTAGCTTGCACTTTGCGCTTTTCCTTTTCTACCTCCATTTTCCATTTTCCATAGTCCGTTTTCCATTTTCAATTAGCAAAGCAAACAGTTTAATGACAATACGGCATTGTTTTAATATCATTCAGTCTCCTACTCCTCTTTTTCTTCATATTATAATACAGTTGCTGCTGCTGCTTCTTCTTCTTCTTCGCTTTAATAAACAAATTAATTGTTAAGCGCATTATGTACATTGTGCAAGTGGCATCTCTTTCCCACTCTCTCTCTGTCTCTCTCTGTTTCTGTTATCTACTGAGAGCGTCATCAGGAAGTGCAGTTCGAACTGACTATTAATTGCATATTACTGTAGCAAAAGCTGCTGCTGCTCTTATATGCTCTCTCATATGCATGCATGCATACATACATATTTAAAATATGTTAAGCTGGCATTTATGTATGTAGAGCGAGACACAACAAGTGGGAGTATAAGACTGCCAGGTAAGACGGCGCTCATTTACAGTAGGCACTGAGTACACAGTGTATTTCTTTCTAACTCACAGTCAGCATAGATGTCACTTGAGTAAGTATGTGTATGTGTTGTCCAGCTCAACTCTCTCTTTGTTGTTGTAGTTCTGCTGCTGCCCACGCATTGGTGAAGTCAAGGGCAGCCGAACGATCTGAGCAACAACAAAGCGCCGCTTATGCTAAACAACAACAAGCGACGATCATCGTCTTGTACACAATCGTTTCGGAGACACGAAAATGCCGATCGTTACCGATTGTTACCGATTGTCTACTCCTTATGCTCTCACGCTCATTAAAAGTGTCGCTCTGCGCTCTTCTCGTGTGCACACCTTCGCAGCTTCTTCTTCTACTCCACTCAATTCACATTAAATGTTTGACATACCTTTGGAATGTTCTAGTTTTCGACGGCTCTCCATGCGTTCGGTTGTAGTTTTTTTGCGCAACAGTTTCTTTTAATTTGGCAGAAAATGTGCTATTATATAACGGTGTAATGTAATAAGTGCATTATTAAGTGCTGTGTTACTCAACACTCGTGTCGCGTGTGTAAATTGTGATTAGTTTATTAATAAAGTAATCAAATTGATGTATGCTGTGTAAGTACCAAATTTTTGCTTTTAAATTTGACAATTAGATTTGTTGTCCCGCTCTCGCTCGTACAATAGCCAGTGCAACTGTTGCTCTGCCTGAGCCTTAGGCTCTGCACTTGTTCTTGGCATTTTTTTTTCGTGTTCATGTGTTTCTCCTTCTTCTGCGCTTTGACTCTGCATGAATGCTCTCGCTCGCACTGCATTGATGCAGCTATGCTGTTCTAATTGTTGTTGCTGCGTAACTGTTTTTGTTGTTGTTGACGCTTCGCCGTGATTTCGTTGTTGCTTTGTGCGGATTCTTAGTTGGCACAGTGGGCTGCGCTTATAAGACAATTGCACAAATATTACTTTCAGCGTTTATCAATTTTATCTTAAATATTTCATTATTTTGTATAATTTAAAATTAATTTAAGCTTTTCAGCTGATATAGAATCGTATAAGCTTTTATTTAAACTAAAACTCTTTGGCAGCTGCAGCAGCAAAAACTGTGCAAAAGTTGAAGTCAAAGGTTTTGGACACCACAAAAAATGAGCCGCAAGTCAAACAGCTACTAGCAACTTAAGTGAAGTTGCCTTCCTTCCCCCCTCCCTCTTTCTCTGATCAGCTGTGGTAATAGAAAAATGGCAATCTAAAATAAATTTTGTTTTGTTTTGTTTTCTGTTGGGGGTTTAAAGGTAAACACTGAAGACAATGACTGTGGCTGACTTCATCAGAATGACCTTGCAACAGTCGAACACACATGCCACACCACATACACCACAAATGGCCATAAGCAGGCTATGCCACATATAGACCAAAAGACCGGAGACTGGCCATAAATCTAAGTGGCATTGAGTTCATTTTGTGTGGCACAGCACAACTATTGCTGTTGTTTATTTCAGAGAAACACAAAGTTTTGCGTTACAGTTTGCAGGTAAGTTGCCACACAGGGGAGCGGTGGAGTGGCAAACTCCAAGTGGCAGACAGCATAAGATTTTTTGTTGGACTTGTTGTATTTGTGCTGTGCCGGCTAGTTTTTTGGCCAACCGAGAGCTTTGAATTTATGGCCATCAAGGCAAGTGGCTACAGATATGTCCAAAAGTTTGCTGAACTTGCCAAATGTGTTGTGGCACAGCGAAACCTGCTTGCCACAGGCAACATGCCTCTTTAACACGTTCAATAAATTACTTAACAAATCGGCTAGTCCACATTATTAGTATTATTATTATTGCCGCACTTGCCCCATATGCAAATGCATTACGTATAAATTCGTTTCGTTTTGCCACAGCTGTTGTGGCATGCAACATTGGGTTGTCTGTCTTCTTGGCGCTGTTGCTGCTGCAACTTTAACGCGCTTCCGTCAATTGAATTTACGAGGCAACAAAAAAAAAATAAAAGGGGAAAAATTGTGTCACAAGCCACCAAACAATGCCTGCCACATGCCAAATGCCACATGCCACAGTCGGTGGTAACGGCATTGTTGTATGTCTGTTGCAGTACCATGTTGCTGCCTTGCGACCGACACAGTTAAGTGAAAATTTATTTGTAAAGGAAATGGAGACAACACGGTCTGATGTATTGCTTTCCGGAACGCACAATATCGATAATCCTTTTCACCCGACACGCTCCGACGACCGACAACGACAACGACGAAGGCAACACACTTGAGCGAGGGTGGTAAGAAAACTTCAAAAGTTGTAAGAGAGTAGAAGTTCTCAAAGAAATGAAAGAAGAACGAAAAGATAAATTATAAAGAAAACAAAAATAAATATTTATATATGAAGAAAACTTCAAAAGTTGAAAGAAAGTAGAAGTTGTCAAAGAAATGAAAGAAGAAAGAATTGGTATATATAAAGAAAAAATTACTTATATATGAAAAGACAGAGAGTAGCGCATTCAAAGCGTTTGGTAAAAAGCCTGAAAGCTCTGAAAACTTGATTTTAATATGTGTTTCACATGAAAGTCCCTTTTAAAATGAATATAATGTTCTATTATTTTTTCTACTATTTTTTTATATATTTTTTAACAATATATAAATACAAATAACAATATACAAAGTACATTAAAATTATAGTTAATTTTTGTGTATCATAAGATTTTTTTATCTAATACAAAAAAGTTAGAAACTAATTTTTTTTTTATCGAAGGGTCAACACTAGCTTCTAGGTTCTTTGGCTGGTATATTATAAACTAATTGATTTTATGTTAATGTACATCTTTATATATTCTTAAATAACTTTGAGCGGTTTTTAAAATTTTATGATTTTTGTTCTGCCAGCTAATAATATTCGTTAAGATTTCAATACTTTCGAATAACTAAAAATAAAATAAGAAATAAAGAGCTTTCAAAGCTCTCATAGCCACTAAAACTGAACGACTTAAAAGCTTATAGGAAAAGCTAAGAAAGTCTGCTATGAAACTTGCTTAACTATATATATACATATCATTGCTGAACTATTTAAGCAGCCCTCGCTGAAAAGCGAAAGGCTTAACGAACATTTGCGTATTTTTTTTTTTGTATACATACATATATATATGTATGTATTTATTTTTGCTGTCTTCATCTTCCTTTCCTTTTTTCTCTACATCTCTTTTTTTTTTTTTTTTTGCATTTACAGATATTGCTTCGCATGCTTTATCGTAACGTTTCATTATTATTATTATTATTATTATTTTGTGTTGTGGCGCCCGTTTGGCCAACAGGTTAACCAAATGTGGCCTTGCCGCCTGCCTAGTAATGGAGAAGGGGCGGAGGCAAAGGAGGGAACAAGGTGAGTTAACATTGAGGGGCAGGTTGGTCGGCGGTCGCTTTCGCAGCCAATTTGATTGAGTGAGCGCGGTGAGCGAAAATTGAATCCCTTGGCCTTGCGCCAATTCTTCGCTTTGGGGGGCAATTGTCTTGCCACATTTTGTTTTTTTTTGTTGCACAAATATTGACCACGGGCCACCAAATTGATTGAAAGGCTTTCAATCGTTGTTTGTGGCTGACATTTCCGCAGTTAATTCACTGCTAATAACCTGCTGCCTGGGAAATGGTTTTGCTGCGCTTAATAATTAAAAAATAAGCAAAATGATAGAAAAAAAATACGAAAATCTGAAGAAATATATATAATTTTCGTTGTAATTTTTCTTTATTTTTATATTGACACGCGGCAAGTATACGCCCGGTTGGCCGTCGACCAATTTCGATTGATATGTACGTGCAACCGGTAAACAGTGACCAGTAACTGGTAACGAGTGTGTTCAGTAACGAGTTACAATCTGTTTATTTACACATGACTTTGTTATGAATCCATTTGCGGGCATTATATCATCAATTTTAAATTGCAACAAAGCCAAATTGGCCAACAAAAGAGAAAAACCAATTGTTAATTGGCATAAGCGAACAAATCTCTATATAGTTTACTGTATATATAATATAAGTATTTTGTTTTTACTGTTATAATTGTTATATCATTAAAAGTGAAAACGAAATGCCATCGTTAGACAGACAGGCCTGTTAATTTGTGCGGAAAATGTTTCACTTGACTTGGAAAATGGATGAGCTGCTGACCGACTCAACAAAGCCAACATCTCTCTCTCTCTCTCTCTCTCTCTTTCGTTGTCTCACTCTGTCACAAGTGTTGCGCAACTGCAACTAACTAAGAAAATGGGTCTAAAACAGGTCTCGGTCCCGACGAAAGTGGAGCTTAAAGTGCTTTCAACTGGCTTTCAAACACTATTAAGGTGCACTTCGCCTATGGAAATAATCTGTCATTTATCAAGCGCACTTGACTTTATTTATGCATGTTGTTTTTCCTAAATTTAGACTTATTAATCATAAACTTTAGCGGTTGGTATAGTTAACACCCGTTAGGCACTTAGTCGAAGCGGCTTTTTATGGCAGGATTAATCGATTTTTAAGTTATGACGTTTTCAAGAGTTTTCAATTGCTTTTCCGGCTCTACGGGCTACAACTAGCTCATAATTTGGTCAATTTTGTTATAAGGAGCTGCGAAAGCTTTAAAGCTGATGATCGGTAATTGATTGAGTTTCATAAAAGCTGCAGATAATTTTCAAGATTTTCGACTAGGAAGTCTTCAAATACAGTTTAGTTTTATAGATGAAACAGTGAAAACGAATTAAATTAAATTAGGGCTCGAGGTTAAAAGCATAAGATAATTCATGAACTTTTCAATTCACGATTCAAGCTCTATGAGCTTTGTTTCTTAAAGAGCTTTCGTTAAGTATAATTTCAAAAGCTTTCGGGAGGCAGTTTCAAGGCTTGCAAAACTTGTTCGCTAGTCTCTCACACTTGAATGATAGCTTTACATTTCAAATATGATTTCCTGGATTAATCATTAGATTAAGAGCCACTTTGATGCACACTGTGGCCTCATTGAGCACTTGTGCCGCTTCCTGCATTAGTTGAATTATTTTTTGCAGCGGGAAAAGTTGCGGTCCCCCGACCTCTGGCGGACTCTATCTGTAGGCCAGAATTGCCAACTAACTGCGGCAATCAAACTCAATTGGCAACATTTGAAATTGTCATGAAGTGATGTTGGCTGTCGGCTCGTTGCACATGCAAATTGATTGGCAGGGGCATGCGACATCTAACAAAAAAACTTGCCACACAGCCGATATGACTTCGTTAAGCGACCAAATCAACAAATTCCGCCACCAACATCAACTTCAATTTGATTTTTGTTTCAGTTTCAGTTTCTGTTTTCGATTTGGATTCGGTTTCAGTTTCAGTTGAAGCGTTACGGTTACGGTTAAGTGGGGTGCTTTTGGGAGGTTGGGGGTACATTTTAGGCAACCAGGAAACAAACAACAGCCAGCTGCTGCCCGCATAATCCTTGTGGCATGTTGAAGCTCTGCCCCCAAACTCTGTGACTGCGGCTGCGGCTGTTGTGGCGACTCCGCCAGTCGACATAATCGCCTGCGTTTAGCTTTGAGGCACAAGCTTCAATTACGCTTTTGACTTTGACGCTGCCAGTTGAACCTACCTACTCTCTCTCTCTCTTTCTCTCTCTCTCTCTCTCTATCTTCTTTCTCTGCATCTCGTGTGTTTCCCGACCGCTTCATAGGCTGCTTTTGCTACACGTTTGGCGGCTTTTCACAATTGCGTTTTTATTTTTTTTGTTTTAATTTTTTTGAGGCGCCTCCCAAAGCTCTTGCCGTTTTGCTTTTGACTCCATTACGCTCTTACTTACATTTGAGATTGTACTACTATAACATCGAATTTCGACATCGACATAGCTTTGAACTGTGTTTTTGCGATTCCGATTCAGTTTTGGAGTCGTATTCGCTTTGCTAATACGATTGCCATTTGTTCATTTTAAATTGTTGCTATTATTACTGTTATTATTTTTATTTCTCTTGTTGTCTTATTAATTTTTATGCTGTTCAACTAGATGTATTTTTTGACTATCATTCAAAACTTATGATACACTACAATGCTCCGGATGAGGTATCGTAGTTTCCAAAGTGCCTAGACTAAAGCCGAGACCTATTCAAAATGCAATATACATAACTTTCCGGAAAACCAACCGATTTTTATGAAATTTTTATTTTTTTTTATAGTTTTGATTCCAGTTTAAATCTGCATTAACAATCTGTTAATTTTGTAAGATTTTTGGCTTACAGTAATTAAGATTCATGTACGTGTCAGATGTCCGATCGGAGATATGGCTATTTCCAACTTGTACTTTTTCGCGCATAACTTCTGAGTTTTGTTTGCGGTCACTATGAAATTTGTTAAGTAGACTCATAAAACATTTTTATGCCGAATTTCAATAATTTTGATTTGAAACTAATTGACTTACAGTAAGTACAAGTCATGTACGTGTCAGATATCCGATCGGAGATATGACGTTTTTCAGATTTTAGTTCTTTATCTCGCATAACTTCTCAGTTTTGCTCTTTATTTCAGATGAGTTCGATGATTATTTTCCAAATTATAGCTAATAACTATCAAAATATATCAAATTTCTGAATATCTGAATTTAAAGGGTGATGCTGAAGTCGTCTCGATTCGCAGTTAAGCTGCAATGTTTAGAGGTCCCATCGGAGATATGGCGTTTTTCAATATGTGGCCCATTTTCGCACATAACTTCTGATTTTTATTTGCTATAACTATGAAACTATTTAAGTAGATTCATAAAACAGTATATTATTTGTATGCATAATTTCAGCAATTTAGCTCTGAAAATAATTGACTTACACTAAGTACAAGTCAGAGGTCCCATCGGAGATATGGCGTTTTTCAATAAGTGGCCATTTTTCGCGCATAACTTCTGATTTTTATTTGCGATCACTGTGATATTTTTGAAGTAGACTCATAAAACAGTATATTATATGTATGCCGAATTTCAACAATTTAGCTTTGAAAATAATAGACTTACAGTAGGTAAAAGTTATGTACGTGTCAGATGTACGATCGGAGATATGGCGTTTTTCAACTTGTAGCTCTTTTCGCACATAACTTCTGATTTTTATTGGCGATCACTATGAAATTTGTTAAGTAGACTCATAAAACAGTAAAATATATATATGCCGAATTTCAATAATTTTGATTTGAAACTAATTGACTTACAGTAAGTACAAATCATGTACATGTCAGATATCCGATCGGAGATATGACGTTTTTCAGCTTTTAGTTCTTTATCTCGCATAACTTCTCAGTTTTGCTCTTTATTTCAGATGAGTTCGATGATTATTTTCCAAAATATAGCTAATAACTATCAAAATATATCAAATTTCTGAATATCTGAATTTAAAGGGTGAAGCTGAAGTCGTCTCGATTCGCAGTTAAGCTGCAATGTTTAGAGATCCCATCGGAGATATGGCGTTTTTCAATAAGTGGCCCTTTTTCGCGCATAACTTCTGATTTTTATTGGCGATCACTATCATATTTTTTAAGTAGACTCATAAAACAGTATATTATATGTATGCCGAATTTCAACAATCTAGCTTTGAAAATAATAGACTTACAGTAGGTACAAATCATGTACGTGTCAGATGTACGATGGGAGATATGGCGTTTTTCAACTTGTAGCTCTTTTCGCACATAACTTCTGATTTTTATTGGCGATCTCTACGAAATTTTGTAAGAAGACTCATAAAACTGGAGGTTATATGTATGCCGAATTTCAATAATTTTGATTTGAAACTAATTGACTTACAGTAAGTACAAGTCAAGTACCTGTCAGATGTCCCATCGGAGATATGGCGTTTTTCAGCTTTTAGTTCTTTATCTCGCATAACTTCTCAGTTTTGCTCTTTATTTGAGATGACTTCGATGATTATTTTCTAAAATATAGCTAATAACTATCAAAATATATCAAATTTCTGAATATCAGAATTTAAAGGGTGATGCTGAAGTCGTCTCGATTCGCAGTTAAGCTGCAATGTTTAGAGGTCCCATCGGAGATATGGCGTTTTTCAATATGTGGCCCTTTTTCGCGCATAACTTCTGATTTTTATTGGCTATAACTATGGAACTATTTAAGTAGATTCATAAAACAGTATATTATTTGTATGCATAATTTCAGCAATTTAGCTCTGAAAATAATAGACTTACAGTAAGTACAAGTCATGTACGTGTCAGAGGTCCCATCGGAGATATGGCTATTTCCAACTACTTTCCAACTACTTTTTCGCGCATAACTTCTGAGTTTTGTTTGCGGTCACTATAAAATTTATTAAGTAGACTCATACAACAGTAAAATATACTTATGCCGAATTTCAATAATTTTGATTTGAAACTAATTGACTTATAGTAAGAACATGTCATGTACGTGTCAGATGTCCGATCGGAGATATGACGTTTTCAGCTATTAGTTCTTTAGCTCGCATAACTTCTCAGTTTTGCTCTTTATTTGAGATGACTTCGATGATTATTTTCCAAAATAGAGCTAATAACTATCAAAATATATCAAATTTCTGAATATCAGAATTTAAAGGGTGATGCTGAAGTCGTCTCGATTCGCAGTTGAGCTGCAATGTTTTTTTATGTTCCTTGTGTTGAAGCACTTGCAACATCAGCTCTGTTTGTCGCACATGGCCAAGCTGCCTGCAACGCTCCACAAGTTACCCCCGTCACTTGCCCCATCTGGCCACACCAACTTTCTCACTCTCTTTTTGTATTGAGTAAATGTAAACCTGGTCAAGTTTTCTGTGAGTTGTGTCTTGATTATGTTTTTGTTTTACTTTGCCGCGACTGCGACTTGGACTTCAACTTCATGTCATTATACTACTACTATCACTGTCTCTCTCTGTCTCTCTGTTTGTGGCACGTTTCACGCTATTGGCGGCAACAACAATTGTGTTTTACCAATCTTTTTTGCTTTGATTTTTTTTTATATTTAAGCCGCGTACAACTCGAGATCCCCATGCAATTTCATTTCCACTTCAGACGCAGCAACAGCCAAGCGCTCCCAAGCCAAAACTATATACAAAAAATCAAATAATCATTTCAAATAAAAATATTAAAAAAAAACAGACAATACAATTTCATACAAAAAAACAAAAAAAAAGAACAGACATCATTTAAATTGAAGTCTGTCAGCAAAGGTGTTAAAAACTCAAATACGAAAAAAGTGTGACAAAATGCAATTTCCCCAAGGCGTAAGTGTTAATTAGATTTGGAAAAACCAATGCAATAAAATAAAAAACAACAAAAACATTTATGAAAATTGACATTTTCGATAAAAAGGCAAACCGTGATATTTATGAAAAAATGCATTTAAAGAAATATAAATAGTGAACATGACATTTTTAAGCCGAACATTTTATAAATGTTTAAAATAGGGGGAAAACAAAAAAAAAAAACATATCAAAAATATAATAAACATAAAAACTGTATACCAAAATTGTGTGAAATATATTAAAGTTTAATTTAAATAAAAGTTCGCTAAAAAAAAATTTCAGAAATGTTACAAGAAATACATAAAATATTAAAGTTTGCGTCACTAAAAAACAAAAAAAAAAATATATATATATATAAATATAGTCAACAACTAAAACCCGCTTAGAAAGTAAAACTTAAACACACACACACACACATGTGGCAGACACACAGACAGATGCACACTCAATTACATTCAAATCAAATAAACCGCAAAAACAAATATTGAAATAATATTGCAACAAAACAAAGACAAAAAAAAAACAAGAGGGGAAAAAACTGCCAAATTCATTGACTTCAATAGCGCGTGTAATGAAAGCAACAGAAAAATAAAACGAAACCAAATGAATTGAAATGAAATGAAATATGAAAAATAAAAGCAACAACAACAACAACAACAACAACTACAACAAAAAACAAAAAATCTTTTTCGACTGGGGAGATTTACGAGTTTGTACAATAATCAATTATTTATTACAGTGACTGTCGATAGCCTTGTTTGTGACTGTTTTTTCTTTTTGTTTTTTTACGGACACATTATATATTTTTACACGCATTTAATCAAGCGTTAATCAAGCCACGCCCAACTCCCCGCCTTGCCTCCATGCCGAGGTGCCCTCAAGGGGCCCAGAAACAACAACTGCAACTGCAACTGCAACTGCAACTGCAACTATTTAATTAGCCCGTTAACTGCATCAAATATTGATTGAAGTTGATTCTCCAACGAGAACTTTAAATTTATTGCAAGCAATTAACATTTCATTGCAGTCCATTTTTTACTTTTTTTTTTAATATTTTTGTTCATATGCATAACAGTACTTTATTTACAGTTATGTGGAGGTCATAGGCCAAGGGATGCCTTGTATTAATGGAAAAACATATTGGGGTTTAATAAATTAATTTCAACGGAAATGCAAAATTTTTTTTTGTTAATTGATTTTTTATATTTCTATTGTGTTTCTTAAGTTTTTTTAAAAATTATTTGAAATATCAGCCATGGCTTAAGTGCTTAAATTCTCAATTCTCTTGATTTTCTTTTGTGATTTTATATCTGAAGAAAAGCATAAACTCTTTCAATACTTAATATACTATTTGTTAGACATTTTTTTTCATTTTAAATAAATAGTAATTAATTAATTAATTTATATATAATATAAAATATAATAATACAAAATTATAGTATATAATACAATGAAAATAATAATATTATTTATTATTAATTAATATATAATATTAATATATATATATTAAATTTCTTATTATTTCAAAGCTCTTGCGATTTTCCTCACTTGCTTCCCCCTTTTTCAAATTGCAATTAAATTTTCTACCCTTTGCTCTGCCTTAGAAATCTTTTAATCATCCCTCCTGGAAACTTTTCATCGAAGCTTCCCATCTAATCCGTACTTTTGCTTGGAGTGAATTTCCATTAATTTCCATTCGGCTGCCAAAGTATTTTTAGCACAAATTTTAATAATACTTTATGGCATTTTCGTCTATTCGAAAAAATTATATTTCTTGGCAGGCAGCTGCTAGCCAAGTCAATTGTTCTTATTGGGCTATTGGCCAAGTGAAGTGTCAGCAGCGAAAACTTTGGCCACATGGCCAGCAACAAAAAACAGTTGCAATGTTTTATATACTTAATGAGCTGGAAAAATGATGAGTGAAAACAATTTCCAAATAGAAAATAAAAATACATTTCAATTAACTGAAAATTGAATAAGCTGCGGGCTTCAAAAAATCAATATATTCTCCATGCAATTTGCTTAAAGTTCGCAAAAGTTTTTTATATAGATAGATTTTTTATATATGTTATATATATATATATTCTTTTGGGATTGACAATCAAAGTTCGATTTGTTTGTCTAATAAATGCGACACAAAAAGTGAGGTAATGTTTTGGTGGGTGGTGTGGAAAGAGAGAGGGGGGGATATGGAGCAACATAGGCATTATGCTAATTATATTGTTCTGTTTATAGATGAATAAACTTTTTTATCACGCATACGTCGCATTGACCGCCCTCCCTAAATGTCTTTAAGAGCAAGAAATCATGTGTAATTTGTGCCACATTGTTTGATTTACTCCAACTGCAAATGGTCATGATATAGGGTAGTATAATTTGTTGCGGAGATATGTGACAAAGGGAACAGAAGTGAGAGTTCTTAAAGAAGGGAAAGAATCTTCAAAAGGAAGAGGTATATTTGATATAGTATTAAACAAGATTTTTAGGGAAATAAAAATTTAGAGAAGTGGGAAAGAATACTTTTATTTTATATATTTTTTTTTTAATTTTCATTATTTTTATTGCCAATAATTTGTAAATAAATTAAAGTTAAATTATTCTTAAAAATAATATTATTGGCAAATTACATAAAAGTAAATTTTTTGTAAATATATGCTTTTTTTATATTGAAAAAGACAATTCAAATTGGTTAAGAAAATTACTAATGAATAATATAAGAAATTACGATTAAATAATATAAAAAAAACACATACAAAATGTTAGAAAAAAGGCAATAAAAATTGAGAAAATCAGATCGAACACAAAATGAGATATTTAAAAAAAATTAAAAAAAAAATTAATTATGGTAAATAACAAATATAATAAATTAATAACCAAAAAAAAAAAACAGGGGAAAACAAGACAACAACAATCCCAACAATCAACTCGAGTTCGGTTAGAAATTTTCGGAAAAATTGTGCAACTGCTGGGTATCTTTGCGTCGTTCACTTGCCGATAAACTGACTTGCTTCTGGGACTTGTTTCTTTTTCTTACAGGCATTAAGTTTGCTGTTTATCACTTGCATGATGTTTGTACTGACAAGCGGCCATCCATCAAACGACAAGCTTAAGTAAGTGTAACGGCCACGCCTTTAACGACACACACACACACACACAGATATACTCCCACTCACACACACACACATATAAACACGAAGAAGACACATCAGATGAGGCTCTATATAGTTATTGCCTGACATTGACAATTTGCCCCTCAATATATAGTCTGTGTGGTTGTATAAATTCCATTGGGCATTCCATTTTGACAGGATACGCATCCATGTGCCGGTGAAGCATCATACGCATGTGCATACGAAGACGGTCATAAAGAAAGTGCCGTTACCCATACCGGTGCCGGTCAAGGAGCACAAGGAGCACAAGGAGCCAAAGAAGCATCATCGCAGCAGCCACAGTCATCATTATCACGAACAGGACGAGCTCGAGGATGACTTCGAGGGTTACGAATATCCTGCCAAGGCAAAGCGGCGCACGCGGCATCCTTTTGTCTAATTCCCATTCACAGTGGGCGTGTATACACACACAAAAAATTGTGGGCGTGGCAGTCAGCCACACAACACATAAATATAAACCAAAAGTAATGATCATCGCTACGTATTGTGTAACATAAAAATCACAGAAAACAAAATGAAAAGATGAGCAGAAGAAGAAAAAAAACAACACAAGTATATAAAAACAAAATCTGGGTGTGATTTGTCACTGTTTAGTTGTAAAAATATCTATATATATATAAAATAAATACTATATAAAAATTATGTTTTGAGTGCTTGTCGTATTCTTAAGTTTCCCAACCGCAAAAAATAAAATGGAAAGAAAGAAAAACATATATTATCCGTGCAATAAATCAAACTTAAAGTTAACCAAATACTATATACTAGAATTTTCAAGTTGTTTCATTCTCTTTGTTTATTTCGAAAAACCCCCTTTATTATTCCTTCAACTCGTTATCTGAATTTCGTCACTTTTCTCGCAGAAAATGGGACCCCTCAACTGCCTTGTCACTTTCAATTAAGATACTTGCTATATCATCATCATCATTATCATCATCATCATTATCATCGTCATCAATTACTTGGTTGAACATTTTAGAGTTTGGGTTGAAAGTCTATTGATTTTTAAAGTCCATCTGATATAATTAAAGCTTTATTTCAAACTTAGTTTTAATATTTACATATATATAACATAACTGTGTTTTTAGGTACATTGTGAAGTAGTATTTTTCGCTTATATATTATATATTTATATTGTCGTAAACAATCGAAATGAATCGAAAAAATATCGAAATGAATCAAAAATATATCGAAAAGAATCGATAAATATCAAAACACAATCGAAAAGAATCGAAAAAATATCGAAAAGAATCGAAAAATATCAAAAAACAATCGAAAGGAATCGAAAAAATATCGAAAAGAATCAAAAAAATATCGAAAAGAATTGAAAAAATATCGGAAAGAATCAAATACAATCGAAAAATATCGAAATGAAATAAAATATATCATAATTTTTTTAATAATTAATTTTAATATTTAAAATATTAAAATAAATAATATTTAAAATATTATAATATTTAAAATATTTTAATATTTAAAATATTATTCAAAAACATCAACAAAATCAAAATATATGATAATTTTAAAGAAGTGACCAAGAATTTCACAAAATATTCTCTAAAAATAAAATGAAGCGCTCAAAAGTATGCCGCATTTTTTGGCCATACCAAAATTATCCTTGAAGCCTTTAAAACCGCCGCCAACTAAAACGCAAACAAATTGCGTGTACAACGAAAATATTTTGGAAATTGGTTTGGGAGCTACGCTGTTTGTTTGTTTTTTGTTTTTGGGCGGCGGCCAACATAGCTTGTTGCTCTTGCCGCATGCCGCATGCCACATGCGGCACACAAAATAAAAACATGCGTAAAAAGCAACAGGAAAACTGAAAGTCAGCGAGTAAAAAAATGAAGGCAAAGAAAAGGAAATCGAAGGAAAGAGCGAAGTGAAGTCCAAAAATAAAAAAGCTGGACATTCTTATGGCTCATCGTAGAGTGATAAACAGACTTGTTGATTATGGAAGTGGGTAGAGAGGGGCGTTGTGCCACACGGTAGCAACTACTGCCGCATGCCGCAAATTGAAAATTGCAAATCTTGAAACTGCCGTTCGGCCAACAATTGAAATTAACGTGCGGCAGTTTGGGAATAAGCCGAAGTGCATAAATAAATAAATAGCGAAAATACACAAAGTCGATGCTGATGAAGTACGAGTATGAGATGGAGAAGCGGAAATAACGATAAAAGTGGCAGCAAAGGCAACTAAAAATAATGATGCTACCCGCTCAGCAATTGCGATTAGTGGCAGAAACATGGCCAACAACAACAACAACAAGTGCGCAGCTTATGGGCCAAATGAAATATGCATGCCACAGTGTGTAACATGCCGCATGCCGCATGCCCCAAAGCATCAAGCAAGCAAGAGTTTGCCACTGAGGTGGGGGTCAGCGGATGGACTGCTCTGTCAGCACGTGCTCTGGCCACGTCTAGTAAACAGCGCAACATTAAACAAAAAACACAATCAACAACAACAACAACAACATCAACAAATATTGTAAACAAGTTGCTGGTGTGGCAGGGCAACAAGCTGATGGCTCATTTGGGCTGCCAGAGAGACGCACTCAAGTGCCCTGCCACCAAGCGCCGGGACGGGGGCAAGAATGAAGGGGGGGAACAACGTGGAACGCACTCAAGCACTTTGCCACTCAATTTTTGAGTTTGCTTCAGATCGAAAGACAAGCGCTGTCTCAGTCACTCAATCTCTCCATCTCTCTATCACTCTCTCTGTCTCTTATCTGCCCTTTCACACCTCCCACCTTCGTTATCTTCATTGTTGTCGTTTTGTGCCTGTTTCGTTGTCTGCCTTGTAATTAGTATGACGTCAGCTGCAACAACTTATTAGTGCCTCCATAAGTGGCAAGCAAAAATGGTTGAAAAAAGAAGCACGCAAAGTATAAACAAAATACAAGTAAATGAGGCTCAAAATGTGTATTTCACAGTTTGATAAACGCTTGGAGATACCCTGTAAAGCAGTTGAAGTTAAATTATTTTTTAGGTTGCCAACAGTGCGTATGATTGATATGGGATTACATGCAGTTGTAGTAGGAAATAAATTAAATTTCAAATTAAAATTTTTTAAATTATTTATAATAAATTTATAAAATTATAATAAATTTTTTTCAATTCTGTTTACTTGCAGTTTGTTGAAAATGACGAAAATCTATGTTAATTTTAAAATCATAGTCGCGGACAGCGGAGACGTATACTTAATATTGGTAAGTTTGAAAATAAATCTTAAGCTGTTTTATGAAATGTCAATAAATATTTTTGGGTAAAACTAAAAATTAAATACCATATAAATTGACAAAAAGAAATTGACGACGTTACAAAAAACTAAAACATTAGACATTCCATTTACAAAATATATAGAAATTAAACCAAAAATATAAATCAACTATGAAAAGTATAATTGTTAAATAATTTTAATAATCAATATATAGAAAATACGTAAAATATATAAATATTGAATAAATGAAATAAACTAAATCCAAGAAATGCATTGGATACAATAAAAAGAAAACATATAGTATAATATTTTGAAATCTGTGCCTATATCCTAGCAGTTAAAGTACAATAAAATCGTACATAAAATATATCGAAATTCTTTCTTCTACAATATCAAAATACTAATAACATAAGTATAAAGAAAAAATAAATAAATTGATTAAAAAATATTTGTCAAAAATAATATAAAATGAATAAAAAAAACCAATAAGTAAATAATTAATCAAATTCTAAAAACTAAGAGAAAATTAAAAATATAATCCAAGTGATGTTAAAGTACTCTAAGCTCTACAGATTCTTCACTTATTAAAATTTATTAAAAAAAAATAAAAAATAATAATAATCAATAAATTAATAAATAGGCATGTGATCAACATCATAGCTTAGCATACCCTCTTTTTCTCACATACCCATCCTTTAATTAGTCTGCAGACCAAAAAAAAGAAAAACGCAAATCTTAGCATACTTTTGAGCGCAGTATAACCTCAACGTCAACTATCGCGCTTTGACTCGCTCTCTGCTGCCACTGTCAGTGTTTGTGCCTGTGTGTGTTGGTGTGTGAGTGTGTGTGTTGGTGTGTGTGTGTTAAATACATATGTGCTTAACTCTATCTCGTGCTGTCAACGTCGCTATCCCCCTGCTCCCCTGCAGAGCACCCGCCAACAACTGGCTGTGTTTGCTCACAATCTGTTGTCGAGGTGTCAAACTCATATATTTACTTGTCGCTTTTTTCACTCGCTCTCTCTCTCTGTCTCTCTTTTTTCTCTATCTCTCTCCCTTCTCTGTGTTTCGAGTTGTTGTTGTCGTTGTTGTTTTTGCGGCTGTTGTTTAATTTGGTGCGTTTATTTGATTAGGCCCGACTAAGCGAGCTACGTGACTGGGTTAATTTGCAAGCACACACACACACCAACACACAAACACACCAACATACACCAACACACATCCACACACACCATCAGTTATCTAGAGGTCTCTCAGCGTGTGTTTGGTTGTTGAAGAAGTCAAATAAATCGCTGGCATGTCGTAAGTACATTTGCTTGTACACAAAAATTCGCATACCACGCATAACAATGGCCAAAAAGCAAAAGTTGGCCAAAAAGAGTGGGAGAAATATATAAAGAGAAAGAGAGAGAGAGAGAGCAAGAGAGAGAGAGAGAGGAATACTTTTTCTACTACCTTATGTCAAGTTTACTATACTACTCAGAACTCTACTTATTGTTTGGTTTATGAACATGCCTACTATGCAAATACATGCAACTTATTCGGCCACGTTAACAATTCCTGGCAACAACAACAACAACAAATCAACAGAAATTGTATTGTGACGAACCCCCAGGGGGCATCTATTACCTCTATTACAGTTCGAGTGTGGCATATGATTATCGTAATAGTTGTTGAAGTGTGTTTCCGTCTGTCGACAAGTATATATATATGTATTTATTATTTATGATTTTTTTTGCGCTCTCTGCACGAATTTCTTGTAATCGATACTCCCAATGGATCTAATGGGGCTATTGGCAATCTGAAGCGGATCTAAGTCGAAGTGATTTCTTTGCGATTGGAGCTCAACTCAAAATATCAATATAAAATATTTAAAACTCAGGCACTATTGAACATTTGTTTAATTTTTTAAGAATTATAAATGCTTATTTTATATTAATTTACATTTTTTATAATACTTTTTTTTATTTTTCTTAGATTTTTTTTTTATAATATATTTAATACTTAATTTTAAATTTAGTGAAATTTTTTTAACTTAATTTGAGGAATTTCTGGCTGCCGTTTTTATTCTGATAATTTTTTATGATTAAATTCTGTTTTTTTTTTTTGTTTTGTTAAGTGTGAAAAATAAAAATTATATATTAATATTAATATTATTTATAATCCAAATGCTTTAGCAGCCGGTGCTGACCCCAGATAAGGTTACAATTTGTTTTTAACCTAACTATGTTATGTAAATAAAACAATAATAATTTATATAATTCATTTTTCGGAAATTGAGAAAATTTTGAAGAGGAATTATAGAAATTCTCATATTATTTGTCGAATTTCTTTAATTTTTTCAAAATTTCTGAATAATAACTTTCCTTACGGTGCGCTTTGAACCTCAGTTAACCTCACTGAGCCTTAGCCGATATATTCTGTTAATTGAATAACGAATTTTCTTATTGCCTGTTGAATGTCAACAATAATAATTTATAAAATTCGTTCATCTGAAATTGAAGAGGAATTGTAGAAATTCTCTAATTCTTATTTGAGAAATTTTTTTTAAATTTTTAAAATTTTTTAATAATAACTTTCCTTAAGTTGTGCTTTGAACCTCAGTTAACCTCATTGAACCTTAGCCGATATTCTCTGTTAATTGTTGCGAATATCGTATTTTCTTTTTGACTGTTGAATATCTCTTGATATGCTCTTTTTGTGTATTTTTTCCACTACATCTTTGAATTCATTCCCATTTCCTTAGCCAAATTTTCCATTTAATTTTGAAGCCTCTTCTTAGCCAGCTAACTATGATAAGCCCCCTATCAATCGTCTCTTATGTTACCTGTCATAAATAGGTCTGGAGTTTTAAAGCATTTATCTTAAAGATACCGGAAGATATATTGTATGTATATTGTATATGAAATATATACATGCAATAGGCTTATTCCTGTTATTTTTGTTGTTGTTGTTACTCTTGTTGTTGTTGTTGTTGCTTTGGGGCAGCTTTCGCCCTGAACATAATATCTATGTCAACTGTCGGAATCTGGCCGTAAAGTCAGCTTTTTATGCCTAGACAAATAGAGACCGCAATCTGGGTATAGAGAGGGGGGAGGGGGAGGAGATGACCCCCTCGAATCCACAATAAACAAAACATTTTCTGCCTTCACTGAACAAAATGCCAATTTATGACTCTGTGTGTGTGCAGTTCAAGCCCCCCTCCATCTCCATCCTTTTATCCATCACTACCCCCCTTCTAGGATACTCTCGGTTTTGTTGGCATTCGTTAGTTTGTTTGTTTTGTTGTCTGCAGTTTTTCAAAATACAAACAGAACATTGGCCAAAAACTCGAATTTGCTGACTTTTATGCATAATTTGGGCATGGCTGCAGAGAGAAGAAGCTATATCTTAAATATGATATGATATGATATGATATATTATATATAGAGAGGTAACATCGTGGACTATACGTATATACAGACTAGTTAAGTATATGTATAAATTATTACTATTTTTACAGCATACAAATATTTTTATGATGCCATGGAGAGGGTTGGGTTTCTCTGAGAGAGAATCTGTAGGGGGGTATTCTAGGCCTGTCTGGCTTATCCAGTGCCTTCGAATCAATAAGTGCCACTGTCGAGCAGCTATCTCGCTCACACACTGTAAGCCATCTCGCTCTTTTCTATAGTTTTTCCTCCTTTCAAGAAGTCTTTTTCTTCACATTTTTTCTCGTGTTTTTCTTTTTTTGTATTATTATTATTTGCTCAGTTTTATGTGCGCAATTGCCACGCCCATTCGGTGAGCATTTTATGACTGTGTGGGCCTAGGACAACACACACACACCTACACTCCCTCACACACACACACACACATGGGTCAGTTTTCTAACAGGTTTTCGCTTAGCGGCGTAATGCATTGTGTCTAATACCCAATTAATTTGGGATTTGTGCTTAATGAGTCAACCCACAGCTCTCTCCCTCTCTTTCTCTATCTTTTACTCTCTCTCGACTATCTCTTTCACTCATACTATTGCTGTCTCTTTCTGAGCGTTGGGAGCAGTTGGAAAATGCACTTAATTAGCGGCAATGGGCAGTGGAAACTCGCACAGACACTGCCATAAAAATGCCTAACAAATTGTTCAAGTCCGCACCAACACACACACACACACACACACACATATAAAACTAAACACACACACACTCACACACACACACACACATGAAGAGGCAACCGCAGCTGACAATAATTACAAGCATCTGCTGCTGCACATATTATTAATTGTTTCAACGGACGTGCATATGGCAAAAAAAAGAGAAAAAATACCAACAAAAATTAAAATAAAATAATACGAAATAAACTAAAATGAATTGTGATAAATTATAATTAGAAATTTGGGTTTACCACAAAATTAGCAGTATATGTGCATAAAATGCAGTTAGTATTAAGAGTATTAAGTGCGGTATTTTGTGCGCTACTCACTGTTAAAATGTTGAACATTTTTGGAAACAAAAGTTAGGAACGAAAATAAATTAGTTGAAAAGGTTACGAAAAACACTAAACTTTTTAAAAATAGTTCTTACTTATAAAAATAGTTGAATAATTTAAAAAACATTTCAATTATATTTCATATAAATATTTTTAAATTTTGAGTTATCAAAAATAAATTTTATATTATTTATTAATTTTTATAAAATTAGCATTTCTATATACTAAAAATATAGAACATTGCTATATTAATATAATATTATCCAATATCTAATATTATTATATATTAATATAATATTATAGAATACCAAACAAATTTTTTGATAATATATCTTTTTTTGTTTCTGTACACACTATAGAACTGTCATTTCCGAAGTCTTAAGATAGATTTATCTTTATTATATTATACAGTCCATAATTTATAAATTTTTCAATAGTTTTTATAACAAAATGCTGAAAATATCATATCATTGCCATCTTCAGGAAATATAATATTCTAATATTATACAAAATCGTTACAATTCCTATATAATTCTTAATTCTTAAGTCTGAAAACATTTCGAAATCATTAAATATACCTAAATAATAAGTAGCTGTGTCTCCCAAGTTTTCCATCTACCCAAATAAAATTGGATATCCAAAAAGGCGCAAAAACTTTCCCGAACACATGCCGTATTACAATCGTAATTATGGAATTGCATTAGTTTCCCTATTGATTTGATTGTTCAATAAAGTTCAAAGTTATCTCCCACTGTGTGAAGGTTTGTGTCCCTTATCGTTGGCCGTAATTCCATTTACTTAAGGATATGCGCCGAAACCCTTTTCATCGATACGCTTAAAGCGAAAAAGCTTGTCCTTTATTTCTATCATTTCTCTCATCAAATAAATACAGATGTACATATGTATATATCTCCTAGATACACAAGCACGTGCAAATAATATCTATCAACTGTGCCGCAGATTTGAATGAAGGGAACCGCACCCAAAATGAACCCCAAACCACAAAACCTCATCAGCAACAGTGTGGGTGAGCGGGACAGCAACAACATCAGCAGAAATTTCATGTTCATTCGTTCCCGTTACAGCTCACTCTCTGTCTTCCTTTGACGCTCTTTTCATTCCTCTTAGTCCTGGTCTTCTAGGGAGGGCAAATAGATGCCGAGCAATCAGTCCCAAAAAATTTGAGTATCTCTTACAAGCAACTAACGGTGCTATGTGTGTTAATAGACAGCGAAAGCACAGTGTGGCAAATGTATCGAAAATTGATTTACTTACAAAGTTAACAATAATCCAAGCTAAATGTAGTAGGTTATTCCAAATGCATAATTGAGTTATTAAATAAAAATATATAAAAAGGAAAAAAAAAATACTAAAGTTTGCATTATAAATTATTTAAGTAAAACTTATACATACTTTTTATAATTCTAAATAAATTTCAGATTTTACCGTGAGAAAATAATTATTTGGTATATTAGAGTTCTCAAATAAGGTATTTCAAATTAAGTGATGGGTTCTTAAATAGAAAAAAATATGCAATTTTCGTTCAATACATAAATTCTAAATAAATTTAAGATTTTTCGGATTCATAATAGAATGACAATTAATGTTAGGACAAGAAGTGTATACGATATAAAGTGTTAGGGCCCATTAATGCAAATAAATTTAAAACAGAAGTAAAAAGTTAGGCACACCATAATTTATAATTCGTTTCATTATTTAAATTCCAATTGAATAATGACCCTAATAACACTGTGCGCATTGGCCAGAAGTCCTGTTATAAGTCGTACAGCAGCGTACAGGCAGCGCAGCGCATGCCGTGAACTGTTGCGCGGTCGCCGTTAATGAACTTAAGCACAGACATAGACGCAAAAACCCGCTCCCCACCACCACTCTCACACTAACCCACTCCAGCTTACTCCATACATGCCTCTCTCGCTCACCCACGCGAAACGTACATGTTTACATGTGTGCCTGTGTATGTATGTGTGTAGTTAAAGGAGCGCCAAACACATGCACACACACACACACACACGCATACACTCATTACATACATACACTTACACTTTGGAACACGCAAGGCAGTGACCTAGCAACCTACTCAAAGCATTTTGGGCCTCTTCTTTTGGCATGCCATGCACGAAAACCGAAACCGAAACCGAAACCAAAACCAAGGCAAATAAACATGCTCGAAAACGGCAACAGTTTGTGAGTGCGAATGCAACAGCCAGAGCGAGAGAGAGAGAGTCGAGAGTGAGAGTGTGTTCGCTAGCGAACCAAACGGTTTGAGCACAAACATGTTCGATGCGAACCAAAACGATGACGTCGCAACGAACCGAAATACAGCATGCTTGCTGTTTGCTGTTGTTGGTTGGCTGTGTGCGTTGGGTTGGTTTTGGTGGGTGGTGTGTTGTTGTATGGAGCGTGAACGTCGAGCCGACAGGTTGAGTGCGAGACGATTGTGTTTGAGCGCAGCAAAAAAAGAGTAGAATATATTGGCGGCATCTTTTGTGTAGCAAAATAATTCGCACAAGTCTCACAGACGACGCTGTTCTGTTCACACGTTTCTACACGGCGAACGTTGCCGCTGTCGCTGCCGTCGTCATTGTCGTCGTCGTCGTCGCTGTCGTTGCCGCTTCGTTGTCGCTATCGCTGAGAGCGTCGCGTGTGCTATAAAAACTACACTAGATAATTTGTGCTCCAAGTTCAATATTAATACAGCATGCGTTAAAAAAGCGTGTAAAAAGATCAAACAGCAAGAATATGCATATATGGGATAAATAGGTTAAATAAAGTGCTAAAGCAAATGTAAATAAGTGTGCGTGTGTGAGTGTATCTTACATACATACATACATATGTGCGTGTGGGTGTGAAAGAGAGCGCTGATTAACAGCTTAAATTGGCATTATCAAACAACAACAACAACAACAAATATAGCAACAACATCAACAACAGCATCGTAAGAATTTGGCGCAAAAGACGCTTTAAAGTACAAATTATTTAAAAGAAAAAAGAAAACAAAAGTCATCATAAAACAACAAAAACAACAACAACAATCTAGGGGGAGAATAAATACAGTTATAATCATTTTTGCTGATACCGTTAGCAGCTCAGCAGAAAGCTGCGAACTTAATTATATTAAACCAAAGTAAGTAGAGAAATTCGATTTAAATGAATTGCAAACATTGCAAAAAATGAAAAACCAAAAAAAAAAAAAAAAAAAAAAAAAAACAATATCGAAAAACAGCATACATAGTATATGTTTAACAACAAATTGATTGCAAAATATATATGCACAGTGGCAACAATTACAAAAACAACAACAACAACCAGAAATCGAATAACACGAAATCTCAGATGAAGAAGAAGCATATAAAATTAATTCGCACAAGTTTTTCAAAATATCGTATTTATAACGCGGCGGAAATAATCGTCCGATTTGAATATTGGATATACAATTCTTAAAAGTTTTTTACACTAAATAACAAAACATATTTTGATTAAAAAAAAAAACTAGTATTTTAATGAGCGAATTATAGTTCTATGGTTATATTTTTAAAATGTGAAAAAATTGAATTAATTTTTTTTCTATTTTTTTTGATGCCATTTAAGCTTTTTATTTAAAATTTTCGAATATTGATGGGTAAATTATTATCATATATTATAAAAAATATATTTTAAGCACTTCAAAGAAACTTTTCTTAAAGGTGTCTCCATTTATCGTGGCATAAGTGCTATATTTTCAAGTTTTTCATTTTAAATTAATAATATATTAATTATATTTAATCGTTTGATAAAAAGTTCTGTAAAGAAGTTTATAGCGCTATAATTAAGCAAGATATTCACCAAAGAGTTTTCCCACTAATTTCTTTGTTAGAAATAAAAAACAAAAACTGCAGCTGTTTTAAGATTACTTGAAAACTTTATAAGAAAATGTTTTTCTAAGTGAGGAAAATGAGTTTTATAAGAGATAGAGTTGTTAGAAGTGTTATGAAGTGAAACGTGCTTTCTAAGCATTGTTTTTTAAAGATATAAACTGTTTATTTTCTAACTTGGCAGATTTCGAAGAATGAAGAGTGCCAAGTTTTTGCTTTAAAATATATATATATTTAAAACAATTAACATTTTCATACAAACTTAAATTAAAGTGGGAAATTTTTCAACATTTATAACCGATTTGAAAATAATTATATAGTGCAAATTAAGAATTGTCCATAAATTTAATGTTTATTGAGATCATTAAATTATTTAGATCATTCTAAATCACCGACAAATCAAAATGAACTTTGAAATAATTTTTGTAAATAAATTCTATGAAAAGTTGAATTAATACTGTCAAAAATATTTCTTTAAAATATAGCTTGAATTTGAATTTCCAGTCATAAAATGCATGTTTATTTCCACAATTATAGATATTCAAGAAATCGATTTTAATTGTAATTGTTTTTATTGCGACTAATGAAAATTTTATATACGATATTTATGCAAATTTTCACTTATATCTAAAGTTTTGAAAATTATTTGATTACAAACTAATTTTATTGCCATATAATTTCTGTTCAATTCGATTTCAAAAACCGAAAGAGAATCGAAATAAATTTTGAAATTTCTTTGATTTATAAATAAAGTGAATGAAATGCAGTGCAGTGTAAATATAGACAGACGGCTATATACAGCCCAAACAGACCTATAGAAGACGTACAGACATATAGACTATAGAGCATGGGGTCTGTCTGTTGGAATTGGAATTGTATTTCTATATGTTATTTAAATATAAGTATTTCACTTGTTAGCGGCTCGTTAAATCCTCAACTGCATGGCGAACCCATAGAAAAAAAACATATGTTTCGTTCCCGAACACCTTAACAAAAGAGAGCGAAAATATGAGAGCAATAATAGAACATTGTTTTTTATAAACACATATACATATGTATATACATAGATATAATCTTATGTAGAACTGAAACTAAACTGAAAGAATCATTAACATAAAAAATATCGCCGAAATTCTTAAGAATTCGCAAGTCGCTGCCAGACGAAAAATCAAACAAAAGAGACAAAATAAAGTGAGAGAGAGAAAGAGAGAGAGAAAGAAGAGTTGAGAAATTTAGTTAGCACCAGTTGATAAACTGTCAAAAACGTGAGAGAAATAGTTAGACAAAAAAGTGCCATTGAGACAGAGAAGACTCGTTTCAGAGATAGAAAGAGTTTTATGTCTATAAAAAAAGTGACTTCATTCGTAGCTAGGATATCATTTCTCGGTCTGCATGTCCTTTGCCGTTGCCTTTGACTGGTTTACGGCTGCTCCTTTGTAGCCTTGGCATGGAGCATTTACAGTTTGTCGGAACGTGCTGAGCAACATTTCGATGCCGTTATAACGCAGTCACGCCCCATGGTTCCCGGGGCTCATATCCATCAGTTGTGCCGGGAGGCGGGAGGATGCGGGAAGGTGGTGGATTGGAGGGTGACCATGCTGACAAACCAATTTACGGTTGCCACTTAAAAACTATGGCGAAATTGTGTTTGTGCTTCAAATGGAACATAGCTCAACTCTCACTAACTGTTGTAATTCTCAGCGGATAGCAGAGAGTCAGAGAGAGAGAGAGAGAGAGAGAGAGAGAAGAGAGGGGGAAATAAAACACAGAGATGGAGACAGAGAGAGAGATAGAGAGAGAGAGAGGGAAAGCGAATTGAGCTCAAATGATGATGATTATTGAGTAGAAGTTGAAGCTGTGATGTTACTTAAAAACAATCTGTGGTGTTATAAAATTCAGTAAACAACATACAATATTGGAAAAGATAAATGTATAAAAATTAAAAATAAAATTTTATAAAAATTATAAAATTTGATAAAATACTGAAATTATTTTATTTCTAATTTACCAAAAATTTTTGATTATTCCTCTTGGAATTTTTAATTTTTTTTAGTGCATATCCGAGAGAAATCCATGGAGAAGAAATGAGAGCAAAAGTGTTAAAAGGGAGAGAGATAGAGAGAGAGACAGAAAGAGAGAAGCGAGAAGGAGAGAAGGAGAGAGAAAGAGAGAGAGAGAGAATATTAACATAAGAAAGAGAAAGTAAAATTTCAATTGTACAGAGTGAAGAAAAGTGCTGCTCTTGTGATTATTGAGTTGAGAAGTTGAGAATTGTAAGGAAGTTCTCGATTTTGCCGCCATTTTAGCGGCTAAAGTTCGGCAATTAATCAAGCCATACAGAGAAAGGGAGTAAAAGAGATAACAAGTATAAGACAAAGACAGAACGAGGTGGTAAAAATCAAGTTTCTATGTAGATCTAAAGCAAAATATTTCATAACTTTTGGCCGTTTAATTAGGCCAACTTCTGCTTGGTTACATGGAAACGCACAAATTGCTCGCCCCTTGCTGCCACTCTCTCTCTTTCTCTACCTCTTACTCTCTCTCTCTCTCTCTCACTCTTTCTCTTTGTCATACAATTTCCCTCCCAATCTGTAACTTCATAACTGTTAACTGCTTTAAAGCGCATAAACAGCGCCCATTAAACTCTACAACAACCCCCGAAAACTGTTACCCCATCTATATACGATATATACCTATGGTAACTCGCTCAATATCCTTGCCCCTGCCACCATTTTCAGCTGTAATAACAAAAAAGAAAAACATTGCAAAAACAAAAACAAATGCAAAATTTTGGAGGCTGATAAGCGAGAAAATTTGGTACGTGCCTGAAATTGTATGGCTGCCAACTACTATTCTCTAGAGATGCCTGCAGAGATTAAAACAGCATGACAGCACACTGAGAGACAGACAGAGAGAGAGAGAGAGAGAGAGAGAGAGAAAATTGAGATAGAGAGAGGGATAGAAAGTAGAGAAAACTAAATTTGCATTTGTAAATCAATTACAAACATTTTTTTTTGTTGCTTTTGTCTGAGCTGAAAAAAAGAAGTTTATTTGCTCCCTGCTCAACTCACAGGTAACTGTAGTCTCTGTGTATCTCTTAAATTGAGTTGAGAGCAAGTGTCTCTGTCGCTGGCAACAACAACAATTGGCTAATCCCACAACAAATTGCTATCAGCAGGCGACATTGCCACAGGATGTGGCAACAACAAGGACATGCTCGTAAACACAAGCCGCACAAGTATCACTTGCTCATTACACTAGCTGTATCTTTAGGCAATCTCTATCTATCTCTACCTTCTCTCTCTCTTTCTCTATCTGTCTCTTTCTCTCTCTCTCTCTCTCTCTCTTTTTATCTCCATCTCTCTCAGCTGCCAATTGAGAACAGAAATTGAAATGAAAATGCAAGATTTGTTGGCATGACAACTATTAATAGTCGTTTTCGACGCAAGTGTTGCAAAGTTGCACAAAAAGAGTGTTGTGAAACGCTGCAAAATTGAACTAAAGTGCTGTATGCAAAACTATTTAGCATTTCCACTTTTAAACTGACATTTTCAGTCAAGTTAAATGTAGCAGAAACTTGACTTAGTTTTCGAAATTAGTTTGAGATTTAAGTTGTGGTTAAATTTTATTTGCATGAGCAACTTAATTTACTCATGTAAACTCAAATAAATTGATATGATATTCCCCAGAAAATTTATAATAAAACTATAGACATTTATTAAACAGCAAATGCAATTAATTAGTATATATATTTTTATAAGAATTTATAATAAAATGAAAGGTATTTATTAAACCAAAAACCTATAAAGGTTTTTACATTAAATATATATTTTTATATAATTTCTATAGCCTTAAATATCTTTAAAAAATATAGTCAACTTAAAATACCTTAGTTTCTTTTAATTCCATAAACATTTGCTTCAGAAGGCGAAATTTGTATTAAATAATATACTTCTATTAAAAGTCTTCTAATGAAATCAAATATTATAACTATTTGCTTTTGAAATGTTTGGGAGAATTTCTTCTGCTTTTGTGCCTCAGCAAACTTGCAACTTATCCCTTTTTTTGCTACTTGCCACTAAATAAACAGCTTCAAAATGTTGAAAGCAGACAAAAGAATGTCTAGAAAAGCAAAGGCTAGACTAGGAAATACCATAAGCAAATGGCCGGCAAAAGTAAAGATAGAAACAACTTTGAAAAATACTTTAACAAGTTTGCAAAGACTTGAAGTATGCAAAGAAAAAATATAAAAAGAGAAAAATAAGTTTCATTTAAAAAAATATTATAACAATTATTTTTATCGCTAAATCAAAATTCAGTTTTAAAAATTTTAATTACATATTTTCGTATATTTTATAAAAAATTTTAGAAAAATATTTTATACCACATAACCGAAATTTTGTTTAAAAAATGCCATACATATTTAAATATTTTTGAAAAAATCCTTATACATAATTATTTTTAATATATTTTTCAATGTGTTTGGTTTTCTTTGCCACAATTTCTAGATTTCATTTAAAAAAAACTTTTAAAGAGTAATTGTTTAACACTCCCCTTCACTTACACTTCACATTTTACAGGGTATTCCATTTGCCTTTGTAGTAACCCTTGTATCAAATATATGTTTATGCACCATAAATATTCTCTTTCTGTTATTTTTATTATTTTGGTCTTTTGTTTAGCGAATTGAGAATAAATGTTCAAGTTTAAATCAAAAATCTCGTTTCAAGCAAATTTGCAATTTATTTTGGCATTCATTAAGTGGAATAACTGGATGTGAAGAGCGTGATAGATGGATACCGGGAGAGCTTATTAAATTATTTATAAATAATTTCAAAGGCCGCAAATCAATGAGGCAAAACAATAAATTTAAAATTCTGGCTAGCTAACTGAGAACAAAATAATGCACATAAATTTCACATTATTAAGCTACAAGCATATTAAGCAGCCAAAAAACCAAAAACGGCAGACCCTTCACACACACACACACACACACATAGATAGGCACACACACACACCCAAATGGAGTGTGAAATTTTACGCGCCATTTAACAGAGGGCGGCCCCTAACAACAAAAAAAAGAAAAGATGAGAAAAGAACCTGAAACCAAATGTTTTTTAGGCGCTATTTTTTTATAACAAGTGAAATGCGCCGCAGCGCAAAAGGAAAACAAACCAAAACCAATTTGATGTTAGGCAGAGAATGATGAACTAATAGATACCAATTAAGCAGGTAAAGTTGGAAGGAAAGTTCGAAAAATTTAGCTCGAGAATGAAGAATGGTTTTGGTTAAATTTGGCGATAGAGAGAGAGAGAGAGAGAGAGAGAGAGAGAGAGAGAGAGAGAGAGAGAGAGAGAGAGAGAGAGAGAGAGAGAAAGAGAGCGATTCAGAGAGAGACTGATGATGAACTAATATATACTATATAAAATACTAAATAATTTCGGATAATAAAGTGGAGTTGAAGAATGGTTATAGTTAAACTTGAAGAGAGAAAGAGAAAGAGAGAGAAAGAGAGCTTGATGATGAGCTAATAGATACTATATAAAATACTATATGATTAATAGAAATTAGCGAAATAGCGAAAATAAAATGGAGTTGAAGAATGGCTTCAGTTAAACTTGGGGAGAAAAAGATAGAGACATAGAGCCTGCTGATAAACGAATAGATACCATATAAAATACTAAATAATTTATAAAAATTTTTTGAAATCGCGGAAAATAAAATGGTTTTAAGGTGAAAGTAATGAAATTTACTGGATTATAATACTACAATAATTTTGGCCATTATCAAAGGGCACAAGATTTCAAAATATATACATCGATATGTATATATAGTAGTTAGAATAAATTGCTATATTTCATTATAAGATACTGAAATTCATATTTCATTCAAAAAAATGAATGTAATTTGTTTTACAGTCGATACTACCCTATGATGAATGTACATAATTGTCTGGTATAAAATACTATATGTTAAAATAGTTGGAATAATTCTTTGCTATTAATTGTAAGCAATTAAAATACATATTTAATAGTATTTACAGTTGCGGTAGTAACCCCACGTTGAATTTTACTAATTATAGGGTATTATATATTGTATGATAAAATAGTTGAAATAAATTTGTAACTCAAATTGGAAGTTCTTTAAATTAGTTCACATAGAAAATTAAGCTGTTTGACAGCCGCTACTCCCCCACACTGCATACTCATAATTACAGGATATTTCTATTTTTTTTCTGAAGCAAAAGTTAGAGCATTTAGCAGCGCTGTCAATTATGCCTCAACTACAACAAAATACACTTATAGGCAAAAGTATGTGAACTTAAGTTAAGAGCAGCCGCTGCCTGAAATGAAGTGACTGAGAAAATTGCAGGAGAAAAGTGTGTGTAGCTGTGTGTGTGTGTGTGCCTGTGTGTGTGACTGACTTATGTATGTGTCGCTGGCATTATGATGAATACTCCACGATTGCCACAACCTCAAATTTGTTTCCTATCTCTCTCTCTTTATCTCGCTCTCTCTTTCTCATACTGAACCTACTGCCGTTTCTCTGCTTCTCTTTCTATTTCTATCTCTCTCTCTCTTTCTCTTTCTCTCTGTCACTCTCTTTCTCTCTCTTCCTCTCTCATTTTAAGCTTAAGATGCTTTGGCCTCGTCTCCCATTGTGGCCAAAATGTGCTTTGTGGCTGTAGTGTAGTATTTAGGTGCTAAAGCATATGACCGTCCTTTTTAATTGTTGTCGCTGCAGGCATCAAGCAGACTTACCAAGAAGAAGAGAAAGAGGGGTGTGTGTGTGTGTGTGTGAAAAAGGAGCACAGGATGTGTGTGTCAGGCAGCCGAGTGTTGAAAATGGCGTCAGTGCCCAAGTATTAAACGTAACAACTTGAATTTGGTTTCTTTTTTTTTCAACACCTTTTTTTTTTTTTTGCTCAGGCAGTGACACAATACACTCCCACACACACACGCTCAGCATACATACATATGTAAATTGTGCAGTCGCCACATGTGGCACAATGTGTAAATAAGCGCGTTAGACTTAACAACAACAACAAAAAAAAGGGAGCAGAAAAATGAGAGTGAAATGAAAGTATATATCGCTAACAGCAACATCATCTCTTTCTCACTCACTCACATATGCTTTCTCTCTCTTTTTGATAAGAAGAAGCAGCAGACGATACCGTTGTCAGTATCCACCTCCAACTTCAGTTTGCTTTTTACTGTGGCTTACTTATCCCACAGACGCCCACGCATCGTCTGTTGCCACAGCTTATTGCCACAACAACAACAACAACAGCAACAACAAAAGTAAACTTTTTGCCAGCTTTTCGTAAATGAATAGCACACTTCTCGCCCACCCACCCCCTACACACACACACACACACACACACACACACACACACACACACAGAGTCAGTGAAACATCTACACGCCCAACACTTTTATATTTGTTTACAAATTTGTTTTTATATATATTTTTTTAAAGCTTCTTTTGAGATACCCGCACCAATGAGTGCATGTTGCTGCCAAAAGGGGGCATCTTCTACTTCTTGATCTTTTATTTTTTTTTGGCCCCATAAAACATTTTAATTTCCAGCTGTTAAAAATTGTTGTTGCTAATTTTGTTCATAAATATTTCAATTATATTACCAATTAAACCGGACTTAAGTGATTGTTTAAGGCACCAGAGAGTCAAGATGTATCTTAAGAGACTTTTAATGGCTGAACATTTAAAGTTTTTGAAGTAAGAAATAAGAATGTGGGAGAAACAAATACGCGGAAAATGAACAAGTCGCATTTTCTCAACATGATCTTGGCCCAAACTTTGAACTACCATAACTCTGTTAAAAATCAATCGATTTTCATGAAATTTTGATTTTTGTTATTAGTTTCGATAACAGATTAATTCCACATTCAAAGATTCTCCATTTTTGGTTTTTTAATTTTTCCACTTTTTGTCCAATTTTCCATAGTTACCCCTTGTCAGAATCATCAAAAATCAAAACAATTTTTTAGTCCAATTTTTTGACTCGGATCGATCCTAGAACTCGAAACAAGCATTTTGCTTTTTATTTGGGGTGATTCCATTGAGTATTTTCCGAGATATGACCAAAAATGTGATAGAAAATAGCAAATTTGGATTTAAGTTGACCTAATTTTCAACTGCCATAGCTTTGATCAGACTTTGTTGATTTTCTTGAAATTTTGACCTCAAAATATGATTTCTTTCTTCATTCTCATGCACTTTATTTGAAATAAATCCGATGGGTATTTCGATAGATATGTCAAGGAATGTGATAAATAATGATCCATGTTGCCGAAATGTTGAAAAATTTGATTCTTTCGAACTTTGAACTACCACAACTCTGCCAAAAATCAATCGATTTTCATGAAATTTCGATTTTTATTTATAGTTTTGATAACAGATTAATTCCACATTCAAAGATTCTCCATTTAAGGCCTTTTTAATTTTTCGACTTTTTTTGTCCAATTTTCCATAATTACACCTTGTCAGAATCATCAAAAACCAAAAAAATTTTTACTCCAATTTTTTGACTCGGATCGATCCTAGAACTCGAAACTAGCATTTTGCTTTTTATTTGGGGTGATTCCATTGAGTATTTTCCGAGATATGACCAAAAATGTGATAGAAAATAGCAAATTTGGATTTAAGTTGACCTAATTTTCAACTGCCATAGCTTTGATCAGACTTTGTTGATTTTCTTGAAATTTTGACCTCAAAATATGATTTCTTTCTTCATTCTAATGCACTTTATTTGAAATAAATCGGATGGGTATTTCGGCAGATATGGCAAGATATGTGAAAAATAATGATCCATGTTCCCGAAATGTTGAAAAATGTGATTATTCTGAACTTTGAACTACCAGAACTCTATCAAAAATCCACCGATTTACACGAAATTTTGATTTTTGTTTATAGTTTCAATAACAGATTAATTCCACATTCAAAGATTCCTCATTTTTGGCCTTTTTAATTTTTCGACATTTTTTGTCCAATTTTCCATAGTTACCCCTTGTCAGAATCATCAAAAATCAACAAAATTTTGACTCCAATTTTTTGACTCGGATCGATCCTAGAACTCGAAACTAGCATTTTGCTTTTTATTTGGGGTGATTCCATTGAGTATTTTCCGAGATAAGACCAAAAATGTGATAGAAAATAGCAAATTTGGATTTAAGTTGACCTAATTTTGAACTGCCATAGCTTTGATCAGACTTTGTTGATTTTCTTGAAATTTTGACCTCAAAATATGATTTCTTTCTTCATTCTAATGCACTTTATTTGAAATAAATCGGATGGGTATTTCGGCAGATATGGCAAGATATGTGAAAAATAATGATCCATGTTCCCGAAATGTCGAAAAATGTGATTCTTCCGAACTTTGAACTACCATAACTCTGTCAAAAATCAACCGATTTTCATGAAATTTTCATTTTTGTTTATAGTTTTGATAACAGATTAATTCCACATTCAAAGATTCCTCATGTTTGGTCTTTTTAATTTTTCGACTTTTTTTGTCCAATTTTCCATAGTTACCCCTTGTCAGAATCATCAAAAATAAAAAAAAATTTTGACTCCAATTTTTTGACTCTAATCGATTCTGGGACTCATAACTAGAGTTTTACTTTTTATTTGGGGTGATTCGGATGAGTATATTTCGAGATATGGCCAAAAATGTGATAGAAAATAGCAAACTTCTGGATTTAAATTAACCTAACTTTGAACTGCCATAGCTTTGATGAGACTTTGTAGATTTTTTTGAAATTTTTACCTTAAAATATGATTTCTTTCTTCATTCTAATGCACTTTATTTGAAGTAAATCGGACGGGTATTTCGGCAGATATGGCAAGAAATGTGAAAAATAATGCTCCATGTTCGCAAAATGTCGAAAAATGTGATTATTCTGAACTTTGAACTACCAGAACTCTGTCAAAAATCCACCGATTTACATGAAATTTTGATTTTTATTTATAGTTTTAATAACAGATTAATTCCACATTCAAGGATTCCTCATTTTTGGCATTTTTAATTTTTCGACTTTTTTTGTCCAATTTTCCATAGTTACCCCTTGTCAGAATCATCAAAAATCAAAAAAATTTTGAGTCCATTTTTTTTTGACTCTGATCGATCCTAGAACTCGAGACTAGCATTTTGCTTTATATTTGGGGTGATTCCATTGAGTATTTTCCGAGATTTGACCAAAAATGTGATAGAAAATAGCAAATTTGGATTTAAGTTGACCTAATTTTGAACTGCCATAGCTTTGATCAGACTTTGTTGATTTTCTTGAAATTTTGACCTCAAAATATGATTTCTTTCTTCATTCTAATGCACTTTATTTGAAATAAATCGGATGGGTATTTCGGCAGATATGGCAAGATATGTGAAAAATAATGTCCCTTATTCCCGAAATTTCGAAAATGCGATTCTTCAAAACTTTGAACTACTGTAACTCAGTCAAAAATCCACCGATTTTCACGAAATTTCATTTTTGTTATTAGTTTTCATAACAGATTAAATCCACATTCAAAGATTCCTCATTTTTGGCCTTTTTAATTTTTCGACTTTTTTTGTCCAATTTTCCATAGTTACCCCTTGTCAGAATCATCAAAAATCAAAGAAAATTTTGACTCCAATTTTTTGACTCTAATCGATTCTGGGACTCATAACTAGCATTTTGCTTTTTATTTGGGGTGATTTCGATGAGTATTTTCCAATATATGGCCAAGAGTGTAATTATGTAAAATTGAACTTTTCTCAAAATCAGTAGCTTATAGTTATAGATGTTGGTTTATTGGCACCATAAAATATTTTTTATAAATTAATTTAATCAATATTTGCAAACATTTAACTGCTGGTGCAAGTATTTTTTAGTTGAAACTCTTGTGTCTGTTGCAATTTCGTTTGGTTTTTTATGCTCAGCCTTTTTTTTTAATTTTTTTTTTTTTATATTTTTGCATTTGGAAACACACACATTCACACTCATTGGCTACACACATGTGTGTTAAATGTTTGTGGAGTGGAGGTTGGTGAGGGGCGGGGCGTTTGTTGAGCGCGTGCTTATTTGTTATTGTTACCTTACCTCAAACACAAAAAAATGTTGATGGCATTCAAAGAGAAACAACTGAGCGCACAAATTGAACGACAGTCTATGTAAAGTTCTCACTCACTCTCTCTCTCTCTCTCTTTCTCAATCCCCTTTCTCCACCCACTCTCTTCTAGAAACACTTTTCTCTCTGTGTGTGTGTTGACAACTAGCACAAGCAACAAAAGTGGCTGTAAATGAGGCCAACTAAATTGTGGGTGCACATGCGGCGTATGCGTAATAAATCCAATGACAATGACGTCACGACAAACGAGGCGTAGACAGGGAACAGAAAAGAGAGTGGAGAGTGATGAAGATGGTTGGGTGAGGTGAGGAAGGGGAAGGGGGGGAGGCACTCGTGCAAATAACACTTTGGTATTTTAGCAATTTGCATGCCAGCTTACAGACACTGAGAGTGAAAGGGAAGGCAGATGTGCGAGCGAGAGAAGAGCAGAAGAGAAGAGAAGAGTGCATGTGTGTGTGCGTGTGTGTGTGAAACTGTGTATAAGTTAATTTGTCTCAAGTTATTAGTTTAGTTTCAACTTGGAAAGCAACTTCAAAGCCATTCTCAAGCAGTATAACTTTTCGAAGACTTGTCGTCTTTTAACATGCGCCCCCCCCCATCTCTCTTTCTCTCTTACGCACTCTCAGTTTTCTATTGCTTCCTTGTCTTGCCAGGAATCCCGCTTCGTCGTGTCCTGCGGCTTTTGCGGCCAAACCCCTTTTTTTCCAGATTTTTTTCTTTTTGGGCCGTCTGTAGTATGTGGTTATTGGCAGTTAACTTGGCGGTCGTTCTATATATGATATGTACATATATATCTAAACTTAGCTATACACTGCTCAAAAAAGGAGGAATGAAATATATTATTTTTTTATTCTTTTTTTTGTAGTTCGATAAATCTTTTGAAACCGACTTCAACAAGTTTTTTTTATTAGCATAGATACATTTCGTTGGCTCCTTTTACTTAACTTTTAATGTTTTCAGAGATAGTAGTAAAATAGATAGTAATAAATAGTAAAATAGTTTAAATATTTAAATATGTTTGTAATTTTACTTACAATGAGTTTTATATATTTTGATTATTTAATTCTATTTTATTAATCTATAATAATATAATAATAATAATACAATATAATCTATAATAATATTATATATATAATATGATTATTATCGTCTGAATATTTAATAGTTCAGCTTACAAAAATCTAAAAAATTATTTTTGTATTTATTATAATTTAATTTTTTTTATTAAGTAATTATTATTTTAATTTAAGTAATTTTTACATTTTTGTGTTTTATTATATTTTAACTTTATCTTTTTTTTATACATAATTCTGTTGTATTTTGTTAATGGAGTTAAAAAATTAGATATTAGCTTATAACATAACGTCAAAAATAGCTTAAGAAGTGTTTTTTATTATCTTAAATTTTGTTCTCTTATATTTATTTATAATTGTTAAAAAAAAAACATTTATTTCGGAATTAAGTATCTTAATTATTATTCATTTTGAAGACTACATTCTTTGATAATGACTTACATAATTTCTATATATAATTATTTTACCATAATTTTTTATTTAATTATTATTCGTCATTTAGTCTACTTTCGTTAATAATTACTTACATATTTTCTGTATATTAATTTTACCATAATTTTTTGTATTTTTTAATTATTATTCATATTTTACAAATTTTCTATATATAATTATTTTACCATAATTTTTTATTTAATTAGGAATCGTCATTTTGTAGTCTACTTTCGTTAATAATTACTTACATTACTTACATATTATATTAAATTTTCTATTTAATAATTTTACCATATTTTTTTTTTGTTATTTGCTTATCAACTCAACTTGCTCATGATTTGTATAAAATAACAATTTATTTGCAAAATTTTTTAATAAATTCAGCGAGTTTTTTGGTTAGAGTGTAACTATAAAAGAAAAGTTAGTAAACAAAATCTTGAAGCTTTGGGCATACTTTTTTAGGGCCCTAAAAAATTCCTCCTCAACTCGAGTCCTCGACTGCTGCCACTTTGGGGCCTGCAGGAGCCTTTGCCAGGAGCAGCAGCTGCTTCTATGGTGGAGAGATGGGCGATAGAAGGTGGGCGGGGCCAGGAGGCATCGATAAATTGCGTTTTTCAATAACATTTTTCAGCGCTTTTAACGTTGCATGAAAATTGAAAATTATGCGTCTCCGACATTTTGTGCCTTTTTATATAAATAATTTTTTTTTCACTGATTTTTAATTTACGTGCAAAATGTTAAGAAGGCAACAAAAGGGAATGTGTGTGTAAGGATATACATATGTGTGTGTCTGATGTGTGGGTGTGTGTCGTTGTATGTGTGTTTGGTGTGTGTTTTGGCGTTACTTTTTGGCGTACATCTTGATAAACGCGTTTGCAATTTATGCCATATTTAATCAGATTGAAGCCAGTTATAAAAACAAGCAACGAACAGAAATGAATGCTAAAACTTGGTAATAGCCTCCCTCTCCACTACCCCTCTCTCTGTCACCTGTAAGCTGAACAAATTTAAGCTGGGACTACAATTTACGTGCTGGCAATTTGTATAATTGATTAAATATGCGTGCAGGAAATCGCTAACTGAACGAAAAGAATCCTTGACTATCCTTGGCTGAGCAAAGGAATCGTATACGTTGGGTTTTTTTGGGGGGTTGCCCAACAAGTGAAAAGGTAGCATAGGTTGGAGAGTAACAGAAATCTAGAAATTACAAGGAGTTGCAATTAATATGCCAATGTCAGCTGGGAGCACAAAACTTTTCTCCTATGACCTCGAAACTATAGTAAAATAACAAAAAACAACACAAATTATTATTATAATTTTTCTTTTTGCCTTAGCTTTCATATTATTATTAAATTAGTGCGCATAATTATGATGTTCCCAGGGCCAGCAAGGAGTTGAGGAGAGGGAGTATAGTTTTGGGAAGTTATATAGTTATAATATAGCAAGAGTTACGATAAGGCACGTCTGGAATTGGGTCGGTTTCCACTGTTCCTCCACTGTTGCCAGCAGGACATTACCTGTCCTTGCTGCCAACACACAAAAAGAAAAAGGGAGAGAGGGAAAAAAAGTCGTCCTTTTTATTGGCCTGTAGCATGAAATGACGCTGACTGTGCCACATTTTCCATTTTCCCATTGCTTTCTTCTAGGGTTGCCACTTGCTTGTTGACTTTACGAGTTTTTCCCAAACAACAGCGACTAGCGAAATTACAACAACAAAAAAGGAATAGAAATGAAAAAAGAAAAAGAAAAGAAATAAAAATATATACGTATGCATAGATGTGTGTATGAAGTGGAGTACAAATAATTTGACGCGACTGTAGGTCGCGGTAGGTTAGCGAGTAGGTCCAAGGATCAGAGGTCTGGGGTTACTCAAGGCGGGAGAAAACACTCAATAGCAGTTGACACATGGCATTTGATGACATCGAGAGAGAGGGAGGAGAAAGACAAAGAAAGAGGAGAGAAGAAAGAGAGAGCGAGAGAGAGAGAGAGAGAGGGACATAGAGAGAATGAGGTTGGACAGACAGAACCCCTTTGGGGTGCGCACATATTACGAGCTTTTGGCACCGCTATTCAAGCAAACTGCTAACGGTTATAAATCCGAAACTCCCAATCGTCGTCAGCACATGTGTATCCAAGGCCAACAACGGAACTCATCGATGCCATTGCGTCCCTGGGCAATAAGTTTTCCCAACTAACTCACAAATGTGAACTCATTATAATGCCTAGCAGAGAGTGTTGTATGTAATCGGGTCTGGGGATGGGGATGGGGATGGGGATGGTGGTTCGTTTAGGGGCAGTTGTGGCGGGATTTCAAAAAAAGGAATTCGTGTAATATCCATAAATCTTTAATATTTATATGACTTTTCAATTTCCACTGTGATAATGGCAAAGTAGAAGTATTTTGTAAAAGTATTTGCAGAGTTTATGAAAAGTTGTAAAGACTTTCTTTGTATTACATTTGTCATACTCTTAAAAGAAAATATATGAAAAATGAAAATGTTGACGGAAAATTTGTAAAGTGGAATCAAAGTATGATAAATGAACTTTCCGCACAGTGACAGACGGTTCCATAAATTGATTGAGTTTTGTCAAAGTATTGAAAGGTATGAAAAAGTGTTGAAAGTTTTACAATTGCAAATGAAATTTGAATCAGCGCCATTTCAGAAATTAAGAAAATTAGAAATATTTTTAAGTTCACTTTTTAACTAAAAGGGTATAATATTTTATTAATGAAGTAAACAAATAAATAAAAAATATTTATTATAATAATTATAAAAAAATAAAAATTTGAAAATTAAATTAAGAAATAACAAATCAAAACCTCTTTTAATCCCAATTTAAAAAGAGTCTTAAAATACCTTTCAAAATTTTGTTTCACTAAATTAAATAATTGAAGTTAAACTTAATTAGCAAATAAAATAAATTAATAATGATAAATATAATAATGGTAATGATAAGTAAATATTACAAATAAATAAGAATATAATAGATAAAAAAATTAAATAACAGAAAGAATAAACTATTACCCAATTAATATCAAGCTGAGAAGCTGCTTATAACTATTTTTAATATAAACCAATATGAAATTGTTTCACAATTTCAAAACTCTTTTGCAACTATTTCACGATCTCAACTCCGATGCAGACTGAAGAGTTCCTAAGGGATTATCATACAGTCACTACAACTTCAGTGAACCCCTTTAGTTCATGTCCTGATGGAATTGAAAAACTTTCAGATTTAAAAAATTTTTTTTTGTTTTGTATTTTTTTTTTGTTTTCTTTTTGCAATGTTTTGTAGAATTGTGTTACACTTTAGTAATTACACTTTTAATGAAAATGAAACAGGAAAAGTGCAAGAAACAACTACATAGAAATTTCTATTACTTTAACAAAACACAACACACACTCCCACACACACTCACATACTCCACTTCAGTTATGTCGGCGACCATAAAATCTAAAAGTGCCGAAAAAATGCCGTGCAGCTTAAAAAAACAGAAAAAAAACATAGAAATAAATGGTGGGAAAAAAATGAGAGTCAAACCACGAAACGAAAAATTGCACAAAATAAACTTTCGCTGGTTTTTAGAGCTTCAGGAGTTGCCGTCCTAACAGGTAATGGGGGCGTGGCTTGCTTGATTGCTGGAGGCGTGGTCGATTTGAGAGTTGTGTGTGTGTGTGTGTGTGTGTGTGTGTGTGTGTGTGTGTGTGTGTGTGTGTGTGTGTGTGTGTGTGTGTGTATGGAGTGTTGGCAACTCTAATAAATGTAACGCGGCAAATTGCACTCGACGCTTCAATATATCAGCAAATGCCGCTACCTGCTGTGTTACTGCTGACCTCGGCCCAGAAGTTTGTTGAGTGTGGCATGTGGCATGTTGCATGCACCAGCAGCAGCAACACCAGAGGCAATAACTGTGTCCGAGCTGTTGCCTCAACTCTCCCCTCAGTTCGCTTCTGTTCTCTTCCTGGCCTGGCACATATTTTAGCATAAAACATTTGCATAAAACTTTCACGGCTTATGGCGCACGAATGCATTGCAAAAAGTTTCATTGTGTGCGGCGCTACACACACACACACACACACACACAACACGTAGATAAACACGCCCTATCTACTCTTTTAACCGCCCCCTGCCTTCAATACTTACGGGCATGACACTCGGAGTTGCCGCTGCTCGTTATTTCTACTTGCGCTCGTCGTCTACTTTCAGTTTTTTTTTTTTTTTTTTTATATAAATTTAATCCCTGTCAAACAGCAGAAGCAACAAGCTAGCTTTAATCGGCATTGAAACAAAAGCGGGTATGAACGACTAGAAGTGACAACCAGTGAAAACAGTTAAAATGAAAGCATAGAAATATTTAGTTAAATTAGCAATAGTAATAAGAAGCGTAATTTCAAATAAATCTAGGTTGGAGGTTGAGAAGTAAAATATGCATGGCAACCCTAAAACAAAAATATTTGTTTGTATTAAAAAAAATGCAAATTCTGGTATTCGATATTTGCGGGTTAAGCTATGAATATTAAAAAGTTTCATGTAATTTTGACAACCCTAGAAAATACAACTCAATTTATTTCATTTATTTAATAAAAGTTAATAAATCTATAAAAATATACATAAACTTTGGCAACTCTGAAAAGCAGCTAAATATGTATATGCGCTTGAATTGGCTGAAAATATTTATATATATTTTACTAATTGATAAATGTAGCTTGAACAATAAAAAAAATATTTATATTTTTGCGTTGCAACCCTAGAAAGACATCAAATTGATAAATGCAGCTTAAATAATAAAAAAATATTTACTTTTTAGCGTTGCAACCCTAGAAAGACAAAAAAATTAACCGATTCAGTAGACGAAAGTACTCTTTTTCCAAACCTAAATCTAGCTATCTCTCAATCTATCTGGCAACCCTGGAAACTCTGCAATATTTATTAAATAATTAGATATATTTCCACAGTTTCTTGTTTTTAGCTTTCTAATGAGTAAATTTTTTTTGATACATTGCGAATAGTTTCTTGCTGAAAATTACAGTTTGTTGGCAACTCTACTTTCTGCTTTCCTTCTTTCAGTTTTGTATATCTAGGACTGCAGTTCCCCAGCTATAAATTTACTTTCCCTCTGCCAATAAAAATGTAGAAATTATTAACAATTTTGTGGATGTCTGTCACACCCTGTTAGGCAATTAATTGCGGGGTATATAAACTACCTTCGGTGCCACACACACACAAGACTTCCAGTGGCTCCCTTGAGAAGACTTTGGAATTTGCTGGTCACACTTACACTCTAACACACACACACACACGCATACACATACAGTGGGTGTTGTAAATACCCTTACTGTGGTTCCCTAACTCCTCTTGACTCGTCTACTCACCTGAGCTACACTTTTGCTTTTTCTTACAATTTCTCAGCTGTTTTGTTTTTTGTTTTGTTTGCTTTGTTTTTAGCGTGTGTGAGCGTATTTTCTTGGTGTTTGTGTGTGTGTGTGTGTGTGTGTGCTGTGGCTGTGTGTGTTCGTATTGCTTTTGTCAGCAGCAATAGGAGCAGCTGTGGCAACTCTGGCAAAAGCTTGTTGGACATTACGTTGCCTTCAAAAGGAGCCCCGCAAGCAAAAAAAAAAAAATACAAATAAAAATCTGAGGAAAAAACTGAAAATGCTGTTCATAAATTGCATGTTGGCTTTTGTGTATGCTCTACAAAAGTGATGTGAGTGTGTGACTGTGTGTGTGTTGGCATGTACTCCATTTTGTTTTTTTTTTTTGTTATTTTTTTTTTGGTTTTAATAGAGCCAAGCTGAGCCTCGTTCGCATTTAAACTGTTATGCTTGGCCTGGCCGGCAACAAAAGACCTTTTTCCCCTTTATCGCTTAAGCCAAATCAGTGTCGAGCATATACATATATCTCTCTGGCTCTCTCTTTATATCTATCTCTTTCACTTTCTCTATCTCTCTCTTTTACTCTGTCTCTCTCTCTCTCTCTCTCTCTCTTGCAAATCGATCGAATCGTGTCACGATGAGTGAGATTTTTAGCCTGCAGTTTTCGCCCAAGTAGATAAAAAACTTGGCCCCGAACTGGACAAAAAGCCCCATCAATTTTAGCCAATTCCCCGTGGCAATGCACATACACTCACACCCACACACATCCACACACACCCAAACACACCCAAACACACCCACATTAATGCGCTGGCAATTAGAGAGGAGGCAAATGTAATTAAAAATCATGTTTGTTTACCTTTTATTATTATTCTACTTTTGCCATTTTTTTTCGCTATTTTCCCCTTTTTTTTATCTATTTTTATAATTTTTTTTATGTACTTTTGCGCTACAATTACATATTAGTTAATTAGTGAAGCAAACAACTAAAAAACTAAATTACAAAATTTTCAACTTGATTGAGCAGCGTGAAAGGACTCTCTTTCTTTCTCTATCTAATTCTCTCTACTCTCCTTCTCTCTGCATATGATACTCAATTCCCTCTCATGCTATAGTTATATTTTCATAGTCCGATTAGAAGTCAACTGTCAAATGATTTATATGCATTGTTCGACAGACACGATACAGTTTTTATGACATTCGTTTGGCGCACATTAATGCCGATTTATATAGTATACGATATACGATAAAAGATATACGATATATATGGATTATTGACAGCGATATCTGCAGGCTTCACAAAATGCCACAAACAAATGACAAATCAGATAACAACACAAATGGCAAAATGAAAATGAAACATTCACACAGCAACTGCAGATGAAAGCCATAAAATAATGTGCCAAGTTGCCAAATGTTGAACACTAATAATAATAAACAAATAAAATGGCCACAATCGTAGATGGTTAAAAGGGGCTTAAAGGCTGAGAAAAGGCAAGAGAAGAGTAGCCAAATCGAAGAGAAGAACTCAGCGAAAGAGAGAGAGAGAGAGAGAGGGGGAGAGCATTAAATGGAGTCTGAGCTTCACTTAAAGTGTCTTAAGCAGCTTTGAGACTATATGAATTCCAGAGAATATCATTTTTATAACCTCTAAGCTGTGATTTTTGTGGAGATGTCAATGAAAGATATTTATAGCAGCTTAGGATTTTAATAGAAAGATACTCTAAAGCTGTTATCTGATATAGACTAGCTGAAGTATACGGTATTCATACTTTCACATGCCTATATTATATTTATTTAAACATTTGTATTACTTCTTAATATATTATATATAAAAGTATATAAAGTATTTGTTTATTTCTATTCGGACTAATATATATTTATCTATTATTCAGAATTAAAACATTCAAAAGTATAAGAAAACAAATTTTCATATATTTCAATTAATTTATAAAAGATATATAATATTTTTTTTGTAAATATGTAACATTATTAATGTACTTTTGATATATTTTATATATATATGCATATATATATTATGTATTTATTTATGAAAATCCAAATATATATCCATTTTCTTGTAGCCATTTAAATAAATATTTATTTTTCAATTTCAAAAAATTTCTATTCTAATTTGAAAATCTTTAAAATACTCTACATTCACTTTCTATAATCTTCCTATCTAATCAACTTTTCTCACCGACTTCAACTGTCTCTCCATTCAAATCAAAAAAAAAAAACTTCCAATTTGCGCTGTTTCAATTAAATAATTGATTTGCTGGTCAACAATGACAATAGATAATTTCCGCTTATTAAACGGACAATTAATAATGAAAAATGAAATGAAAATTCCCAGTTTGCATAACGCTTCAAAGCACATATGCAATTTATGCAAATATTGTAATTAAACCATAATAAAAATGGCAAATAAATTAAGCGAAGAGTCATATTTTTTATGTAGAATTATTAATATGCAACAAGTTTATTAAGCAGCCGAGTTATTAAACTTAATATAACCAGAATGTAAAGTTATAAAAAATTGAAGAATATTTGAAAATATGTTTTTTTTTAATAAATTAAATAAGTGAAGAATCTGTACAGCTTAAATTACCATAAGATCGCATGATTAGATTGTGTAAGTGACACCAAAAAAAAAGTATGTAGAAAATTTGAAAATATGTTGTAATTTTTTTTTATTTTTAATTTGTTAAAATGTTCAAAAAATGCAGTAATTTTATACTAATAAAAAATTTATATAATTTTATATAGTTTAGATATTGAAAAAAATCATATTATATATTAGTACATATCTTAAAATATTTCAAAGTATTTTTTGAAATATTATATAGTTTAAATATTGAAAATAATCATTTAATATATTAGTACATATCTTAAAATATTTAAAAATATTTTTTTTTTAATTATTTATTTATTTTTAAACTCGCATGCTACTTTCCCATTTATTTCTTCATACAATTACAGAGTATTTAAAATGGCGCATATCGTAAATTAATTGTTAATAACTGGCAGTCTGCTGCCTGTTGCAATTTTAATGAGCTGCTTTTCATTGAATTTACAACAAAATGCATTCACAATTAATTAAGAACGACACAGAAATTAAATCAATGCCGGCTGAGGGTGTGCGTGTGTGTGTGTATGTGACACTATGTAGGTATACATACATATACATATGATATGTGTGTGTGTTAGTTTTGCAATTAAAATAAATTTGATGGTGGAAATGAGAATGTGTTGCATACTTTTTGCCTGCATTGTTTGACTGCAGCGACATACGTGACGTATACGTAACGTGGCTTCAGTTATTGCGTTCAAGTGGCACAAGTTGAAGACTATTTTTGAGCAACTGCCACCGTTAGTTATTAGTTGCGGTTGCCGTTATTGTTGCGGCTTTACTGTGTGTATGTGTGTGTGTGTGTGTGTGTGTGTGTGTGTGTGGCAAGTGTCAAGTGGCAACAAGGCACGTCGAGTGCATTGTTAGTTGCACTTGTTTTTCCCACCTAACGATAATACCCAAACAACCAACAATTGTCAGGGGAGAAGCGGTGACCAAAAGAGGGGAAATTTTTGTTACAATAACAACCGCACTCAATATGCATACGAAAATAGTTCAAAGCGAAAACTTCAAAAATTCTCGCCTGGCCCAACGGTATTTTAGAAGTATTTTTTTCAGTATTTTTCTTACATTTTCCATTTCTTTTTTTTACGCTTCTTTTGGTTTTGACTTTTGTGGTAGTTTTTGTTTCATTAATTTACATATTTAGTAAGTCATTGAGAATGCGGCTTTTCTTTAACTACCATTTCCGTTATGCAGCTGCTGCAATGTTTTGCTTTCTCCCCATCCCTCTTCACCCTTTCACTATCTTCTCTGTTATTTTTGGATGCCGCTTGCAACTGCCTCTGCAACAGCAACTGCCACTGCCACTGCAACTGCAACGTTTCATTAAAATTCATTGTCGGCTATCGCAATACGCGCACAATCTGCACTTGACTTTTGGTTGGCCTCAACTCGGCCCCAGTGCAAGATAAGTTCAAGTGGAGTTGGGAAATGTTAGACGAGCAGTTACCCTAGATCAGCATTTTGTATGGAATGGGGAGAGCTTTATGAAAAGTATTTGATTTTCATTTAATTTAAATGTTTTGCAAGAATGCTTAATTTTAATATTTTAAAAAAAATTATATATAATAAAAAAATGTGTATTAAAATAAATCGCATGACAACAACTTTTGAAAGATTTGTTAATAACTTTTTCATAACATGATACTCAATTTAGAATTCTAAACTAATAATATTTAAGAACAATGGTTAGTTTTTACGATTTATTATTAGTTTCTTTATTTAGTTATTAGTTTTTTTTTTTTGATAAAATAAAATTATTTAAAAACAAAATTATTGCATAAAATTTACATGAGTGTCTAAAGGTTCGGGAAATTTTTTAGATAATTTGTAATACAAAGCTTAGTTTATTGCGCATTAAAATGAATTTTAAATTAAATTAAAAGAAATAAATATATAAAAAATAATAAAAAAGGGAAAGTGGGAATATAATAAATGAACATATTTTTGTAGCATACTTTACAGGAATATTTCCTTTGATGGTTGCAATATCTAGAGCAACTATGGCCACTTTAGACTTCAATATGTATTTCTTTCTAGGCAAAACTTTGCATTTAATTTCTTATCTTAGAACTTTCAGCTGAAGCAAAGTCTATATTGCTGCTCAAAGTTGGACAAAACATTGCAGGGTATGCATCTGGTTATTATAAACAACATTTACATAACAAATTTACTAGATTTAGCTGTTAAGCACTCTCATTTAGGGCAGCTACTACTCTCTCTCTCTCTCTCTCTCTCTCTCTATCTCTCTCTTTTACTTCCTCTTTGTTGCCTTCTCTCTCTAATTTTATGGCTGCCTTAAACCGCAGTTGACTTTGTGCGCATTTTATAGGGTATTTGTGGAGTTAATAAAAGGCAGCGTCTACTACGTCTAAATTCGGTGGCTTAATATTGGTTGCATGCCGCAGCAATGTGCAACGTGTGACTCACACTTAGTCTCTCACTCCATCTCTCTCTCTACATCTCTCTCTCTCTCCATCTCTCTCTCTCTCTCTCTCTCTCTCTCTCTCTCTCTCTCTCTGGCTTATGCAAATGAACAGCTAACATAAGTCAGAGGATTATGGTAATGTGGTAACCGCAGTGAGCAGAGAGCAGAGTTTCAGTTTTCGGCTGAAATTGTGCCAATGTTTTGGTTTCTAATCACACACGGCAATATACATATATACACCTTTCCCACTTGAACAACAACAACAACAACAGCAATTGCCATTTACATGATGATGATGATGGCGATGCCCTTGCAGATAACGAAGCTAATTGAATTCGATTTGATTTTGGTAGCCAGCAATCGAATCTGAAAATTCTATTAAATCTGTGTGTGGCAGAATTTTCCCATTGAATAAACATTAACATGAAATCGGGCTTTAATAAACTCAACGTCAACAGATTTCCTCCGTTTTCTCTTATTTCTCCCATAATAAAAATGTGAAATGGAAACTCTTTTTTATCAGCAAACAATAAAAACATGCGCCATAAAATATTGTTGGTTTTTTTTTTGTTTTTTTGCTTCTCTTTTATATCAAAAAGTCGAAAACAATAAAACCAAATAAAGGGCAGATGTTTATACAGACAGATTGCTTCTTCTTCATGTTTTTCATTTTTATTTCATTCTTGGAGGGAAATGTGTGAAAAACATATTTATGCGAATAATATTTCCATTTATTCGTAGTATGTGTGAAAAGTATGGTAAAATACGAATTTGAATTTCTCCCTGTTTAGATTTCTACTTAAAACCAAATAAATATAAATATTTGCCAAGTGCTGCCAACTGGGCTTGTTGACAGTGCAAATTATTGGCCAGTGTCTTGGCAACTTGTCTCAAACTCTTGACAATAAATTGCCTTCACCAACAATTGCAGTCCAATAAAATAGTTGACAATGCAAAATTAATTCAATTCCATTCAAATAATTTGGCTTCAAATGGCACATAAACTGAGTTAAGAATTTATTGCTAAGAGAAAGCAATTGAATAACAATATCAAGTATACGAAACGTTTGCTTCACAGCCTTAAATGATAGCCAATTTGTTTATACAAACAATTAGATTAAAAATTGTCAAACAAAACAAAAAATGTGTAAATATATTAAATTATTTCTATTGGAACTTTGATGTGCCATAACTTTGCCAAAACTCAACCGATTTTGATGAAATTTGGATTTCTGTTTATGGTTTTGACTCCAGATCAATTCTGCTTTCAACGATTCCCCAATTATTGAGTTTTCATATTTTCGACTTTTTTTTTATAAATTTTGCATGCCAACTCCATGAATATATCATGGAAAATCAAAAAATTTCGATTTCTAATTCTTGAATCGGATCGATTCTAGGACTCATAACTAGCATTTTGCTTTTTATTTGAGGTGATTCCACTGAGTATTTTCCGAGATATGACCAAAAATGTGATAGAAAGGGTCCCAAAGTATCAGATTTCTGAATTTGTGCTATCATAACTTTGATAAGACTTTGTCAATTTTCTTGAAATCTTGAGTCAAAAATATGATTTCTTTCTTCATTCCAATGCACTTTATTTGAAGTAAATCGGATGGGTATTTCGGCAGATATGGCAAGAAAAGTTGAAAATAATGATCCATGTTCACAAAAATTAGAAAAATGGGATTCTTCCGAACTTTGAACTACTGTAACTCTGTCAAAAATCAACCGATTTTCATGAAATTTTGATTTTTGTTATTAGTTTTGATAACAGATTAATTCCACATTCAAAGATTCCTGATTTTTGGCCGTTTAAATTTTTCAACTTTTTTATCCAATTTTCCATAGTTACCCCTTGTCAGAATCATCAAAAATCAAAAAAATTTCGACTCCAATTTTTTGACTCGGATCGATCCTAGAACTCGAAACTAACATTCTGCTTTTTATTTGGGGTGATACCATTGAATATTTTCCGAGATATGACCAAAAATGTGATAGAAAAGAGCAAATTTGTGGATTTAAATTGACCTAACTTTGAACTGCCATAGCTTTGATGACACTTTGTAGATTTTCTTGAAATTTTGACCTCAAAATATGATTTCCTTCTTCATTCTAATGCACTTTATTTGAAATAAATCGGATGGGTATTTCGGCAGATATGGCAGGAAATGTGAAAAATAATGACCCATTTTCCCGGAATGTCGAAAAATGTGATTATTCCGAAATTTGAACTACCACAACTCAGTCAAAAATCAACCGATTTTCATGAAATTTGGATTTTTGTTTATAGTTTTGACAACAGATTAATTCCACATTCAAAGTTTCTCCATTTTCGGCCTTTTTAATTTTTCGACGTTTTTTGTTCAATTTTCCATAGTAACCCCTTGTCAGAATCATCAAAAATGAAAAAAATTTTGACTCCAATTTTTTGACTCGGATCGATCCTAGAACTCATAACTAGCATTTTGCTTTTTATTTCGGGTGTTTTTGACGAGTATTTCTCGAGATATGTGCAAAAATGTGCGAGAAAATGATTTAAAGTTTCAAATTTCAATATCAAATGTGAACCGATTTTAAAATGAGATTGCTTTTTTTAACTAAACTTGCCGGTTTTATGTGTAAATTTATAAAAATATCTCCACTCGTTAAACAATACTTAACGTTAGTAATTTTATCTGTTTTTGCGGATTGCAAATGAAATTGTGCAGAAACCATAGAAAATCCGTCATTAATTGTTAAATGAAATTGCAAATCGAGCTCATTAAAATGCTGTAAAATACGAGAAGAGCTCGTTAAATGTAAATTTTGTATAAAACCAGGCTTACTATGGTCTACAGTATTATGTGGCTCTCATTGTGGTTAAGAATTGTTAAAAGCATGCTAAACTTGCATTTCAAGGAGAAAGAGGAAAAATTCGAGGCAAAATAGAAGCAATGGAGATGCTGTCGATAGCATTTCCCAGTGCCAAACAGGAAAATGCATTAAGTGATTTTCACTTTGTTAGACCAAAAAAAAAGAAGCTTAAACTCGAGTTTAATAGAAATCACCAGCAGATTTTGTTGACTTTAATCGGATTTGGTTTAAGTTTTTGTGCACAAGTTTTTGGGTTAAAATCAATGATGCCAAAAACTAAACCGGGCTGTTTAAAAATGTATGGAGTCAAAGCCAGAGGCACAAGAGTTTGTCAATAGTCACAGATTGGGACCGAGCACAGATTAAGATACAGTTGGAAGGAGGGGAAGTGCCTAAGATATATATATATATATATGTTATAGGTAACGAAAGGGCTGCTTCAACATAAATATATTTAAGTGTGCATAATCAAATTTCACAAATGAATTCGTGCAATAAAATCCTCTCATCTGCACGAGCAAACAATCAAGATTGCCCAACTAGAAACTCTCAATGGCACCAGCTGAAATATAACATATATATACATACATACATATATATATATATATATACGAGCATAAGCTTAGATTAATCCCACTGTAAATAGTAAGTACGTTAGTCTGAAGAATCTGCTTGAAAAGCACTCGAGCTGATTGAAGTGCATGAAACAGTTGCAATCTGTGGGAATTATGCACTGCAAAAGCAAAGCTAGTTGAGTTGTTGAAATATGATTGCCACCAACACAAAGACACAGAACCATACATAAAGTGAGAATGAGAGAGAAAGAGAAATAGAGAGAAACAAAAAGAAGCTGTGCATAGTGAACTTTCTACATGAATAATGAGTGCTGTAGCAGTTGAAGCTTACGGTGAGAGAGCTTTTGTGATTTATTGATTTGCAGAGTTACTTTTAATGAGCATAGTCAAAGTGAGCTTAAAAGCTCTTTGCAGACCTCTTTAAAATATCAACATATAATGAAAGCTCAAGAAGTGAATTAAGTTGGCTTCAAAGCTATTAAATATTAAAGTTTGGTAAGAGCTTTTGCTTATTTAATCTATACATTAATCTATATATTTTTCTGAATGCGTTAAGTAAGCTTAAAAGCTGATAATTAATTTAATTTAATTATTCTTCTTATTTTTTGTTGTTTAATAGATTTTTAATGTAATTTTAAAAGCTGATTATTTATAATTCTGCTAAAATCTTGTATTTGCATTTGAAAATCTTCTCCTTTAATTTTATACTTTTTTGTGTATGATTAAAATTTAATACAATTTATTTTAATCAAATTTAAGATTTAATGAAACATTTATATATATATATTTTTTTTAAATAAATAAATACATAAAATGAAAGCAGCAGTTTGTAACCTAACAATCAGAGCTTTTTCATTAAAAAAGCTTTCAAGTATACGAATAATCTTTACAAGGAGCTTTTCAATGAACTTTCATAACGCTAACAGAGACTTACCTCAAGTGGTTACAGCTGTTAAAAATTCTCACTCTCGAAGTGTCGTAATTAACATAAATAAGAATTCTCAGTTGCTCTTATCTCTAGTTACAAAAAGTTGCCTCTTGAAAGCTGCTTAACTGTCTGCCAAGCTTCCATCCACTTGCCGAGCTTGTCTCATAGTTGTCCAATTTGTGCAAGAGGTTGTCCAATGTTTAAGTGACAGTTTGAGCAAATGTCATTGGGTTACGGATACGGATACGCCTTTCCATCACAGACCACGACGCAGACGCATACGTATCCAACGATTATGATTACGTATACGCAGCGTGTGCATATGCGGGCCAGAACAGAAGAGCATAAAGGAGGTCATGGTAGAGATGGAGTTTGAAGCTTGATTATTGTGCTGGCAAGTTGCAAACAATTTTGATGGAAATGGATATATGTTAGTGAATGAAACGAATTTACGTTCGTCCTTCTGTTCGTCCATCTCTCTGTCTGTCTGTCTGTCTGTCTGTATGTCTATCTATCTGTGTGTTGCTTTGGCGCTGCATTGGAGCATGCCGGCAGTTAATTTTGAAATCTGTCAAAAGGCATTCAACAAATTAAACTCAATTGGCACATTGGTGGCGATGGTGGCTACAAATGGCTCTGGCTGCCAAATAAACATGCCACATCAGGAGGCAGCATCAGGAGCAGCAGCAGTCTGTCTACCAACGGATTACACTTCACATTTCATACCAATTCTCTCACACACACACACACACACACAAATACTATCATAAAATTGGCCATCATAAAAGCTGCCACAAAGTCAGCAGTGTCAGGAGGGGAGCGGAGGGCAACATTTCGCCCGGGGAGATGCCAAAAAGAGGGGAGAGAGAAACTACTGCAGCGCCTATTAAATTTTCAAGTGCAGTCTTTTAGGCTCAGCATGCGCCAAATGCGAAATTGGACATGAAAATGAAAAGGCATAAAAAACAAACAAAAAACAAAAAAAAAACATACAGTTTCACTTGCCACTGCCAGTGCCACTGTGGCAACTGTGGCAAGTTAGCAGCAGCTGGACGACTTTTGCAACATTACAAGCTGGCCACAAAACAAGCAACCAAAATACAACTTGCCACGCCGCTCTGCCCATACCTGCCACAAGCCATATATACTCCTCTCTCTTCTCCTCTTTGCTCTCATACTCCTCTTCCTCCTCCTACCCTCCCTTGGCCACCCCACAAGTAATTGAGCAATAACGAACACTTTATGCTCTAGAGAAAATGTTCTCGTTTTCATTTTCGTATCACAAAAATTTGCTCTGCTGTCTGAACATGTCTAATTTCTGCCAAAACACACAAAAAAAAGCACTTATTAAATAAATTAAAAACTTTAATGAAATTTATATGGCTTATTGCAGAGCTATCGTAAAGTTAAGGCAAATATTGAAAAAATTTAGCTTGCTCAAAAATTAGTTTCGAAATGAATTTATAATTGGAACTGCAAATTTTTTTTGGCTTTAGTTTTATTAGAAAAGTTTTCGTGGGTGGCTGGAATTTTTCAATTTCTCTTATGCTTATCTAAATATTTTTAATACAATTTTTTTTATAAATTTTTCATTATATGATTATTAATAAATTTCACTAAAATTAGAAAAATTACTTAGTCAAAACTAAAAAGAAAAGATAATAATTGTAATACATTTATTAGAAAACTTAAATAGATTCCAACAAATTTTTAAGATTTATAACTAAGTTTTTCAATTAAATTTTTAATATATTTCAAATATTAGAGCATCTTAGACTGCATTTTTATGCATGCCTGTACATTTATAAATTGTTATTTTATTGTGTGTTTTTATTATATAATTTTCTGGCTAAATTCTCAGAATAAGTTCCCTTCAAATCTAGCTTTCGTTCGCTATTTTCTTTGCTTACAAATCCGACTTTAATATGGCCATCTCCTTGTTGATGGTCTCCATTTTAGCGCTTGCTAATCAGGGCCTAATGTGCCTTCTTTCGCTCTCTCTCTCTATCTATCTATCTATCTCTATCTATCTCTCTCTGTTTTTATCTCTATCTCTGCCTCGGTCACACTTTCTCTCTCACTTTTCGCTTACACTGCGCTTATTTTAATGTTGCATACTTGGTGGCGCTTCAACTAAGGTTTATGCTTAATAATAAACTGCATGAGAAAATCTAATGCCCATTTAAGTGCAAAGTGCATTTCGCTAGCCACCCTCCCTTCTCCCTCTGCTTTTGCTTACTACTTGGCTGTTGCTCAGCACTATTCTCTCTGTCTCTCCGTCAGTCCCTCTCAGTCTCTCCGTCAGTCCCTCTCATTCTCTGCTGCTAACGCTACTTAAGTGGGCCGCAGCTCAGTCTAAGTAGTGCAGCTGGCGCAAGTGTCAAAGCGTCTCTGTCTCTGTCGCTGTCGCTGTCGACGTCATCATCAACGCTATAGTAAACACACAAAAACCGTAGCATACTTTTTGGCATGTACTTGTGTACAGTGTGTGTGTGTGTGTGTGTGTCTGTTGCCCTAGTCTGAAGTGGAACTGGGGGAATTGTTTCGTTTCATTTTCGTTTTCGTTATACAAATGAAAGAAAATGCTGTTTTAATGTGCTTTTTATTATTTACATCCGCGGGCGGCCAACAACCTACAACGACTACCCCTCCCTGTCCCCCCTTCACCACTCCCTTCTGCCACAAAACCACAACAGCTCATCAGCTCTTTTCACTTTCCTTCTAGATTTTTTTTCAATTTTTTTTGTGTTATTTTTATCTGTATATTATTTTTGTGGCACAGTTCCGGTTTCATTTCTATGCAAATTTTGAATGCCTGCAGCTAAATGGTTTTATTGTATTTAGTGGAAATTATTCACGCCAGCTAACTTAAGGCTGAATCAGCACATATATAAATATATTTATCTAGATATTACTCTGTAAATTTATCTAGACATTTTGCGAGTCGCGTTTGTTGTCTTTGAAGCAGTTTAATGATTGCCTGCCTCATTAGTTGGCTCACAAGGGGCCCTCATCAAAGTGAATCCCACTCACTCTCCCTTACTCTTTCTTTCAATCTACATCTGTCTCTTTCACTCCTCTCTCTCTCTCTGTGTTTGCTTGCTGTTGAGTAATTGCAAATATTTACATGGCACGAATAGAATGAAATTGCGAATTGCGAAATGCGATTGGCCAATCAGTTTTCTAATGACAACACAAAAAACCCTCTCAACAAAAAAACAAAATAATATAAAGTAGAAAAAAAAAAAAAAAAAATTGATGTGGACTCTGCTCTTCGTGCATTTTGCAATATGGACGTTACAACTCGGACTGCTGCTTATGCCTCCTACTCGTATCTGCAAATCGATAATATCGATTACAATTTATCTATATATACAGACATAAGTATATATATATGCATATATACTAGTTGCAATTGTTGTGCTGTGTGCAACGTGCAACAAGCAAAAATCAGAAATCAGAAATCAGAAATGAGAATCAAAAATGCCAATGTCAATGTTTCAGCAATGCGGCAAATGTTACAGACATTTGTGATATAAAATGCAAGTGCTGCTATCAGATCATCTAATTGTTGTAATATGTGAGCAACCATCAATCAATCAGTCAATTTGCTCAACGAATTTTTCTTTTTGTAAGTTTAATAAACATGATTCTGTACGTAGCGAAAAACAACTTTTTCGATGCTTTGCTTTAATTAATATATCTTTAATTCTGTTAGCTAGAATTTGTTGTCAATCAAACAATAATTAATTAAAGTATCAATCAATTAATTAATCCAATTTACGTATTTAGAAAATTGTTATCAAAAATTTTTTGATTTTGCCTCATATATATTTAAAATAAATAGTAATTCCCATAAATCTTGTATTTCCATCAATCAAAAATATTAATTTATTTCTTAATCAATCATTAAACAATTAAACATACTGAGTTTAACACTTTCTGTATATATTTATTTCTTTATCATTTTTATACAACGTTTGCTTTATAAAAATTGAAAATGAACTAATTATATCATATTTTATATTTACTTCAATCATATATTGTGATATTTTTCTATCAATCATTACAGAAATGAATTCCACTCACAATCTAACATTTTTCGTTTATATTTTTATTTCTTCATCAGCTGTTATTTTACGGATCCCGTTTCTCTGTCAACTTAACCGTCAAGCAACTCAATCGTCTCATCAATCATAAAACACTTCTACATCGAACTGTAAGTAATCAAAAGAACAATCAATGAATATATTTTTATTACGTTTACTTTAATGTTATATATATTTTTCTACAATTTGCAATGAATATTTAAACAATCAATCGCTCTACCCCAGTATCAATCATCTGTCAATCTTTTTTATCAATCAGTCTAGCATTTCATGAACAAAGCAGATAATTCGTCCTTAGTTTTCATAGTCTTCATATCTACTACCTTTGTATTCATCTCAACTCCCTTAACAGCTATCAATCTCAATGTCATTCATTCAATCTTTCTCTCTATCTCGCTCTCTCTATTTGTTCTCCATTTTGCTATGCCTGCTGTACTCCATGACTCCCTGTAGCTCTCGCCTCATCAAACTTGCAACAGCAGTCATTTTTGCTTTCAGTGGAGAGTGGCATGTGGCAAGTAGCAAGTAGAGTAGAGCAACAGCTGTTGCATGCTGATGTTGGCCCCGAAAAGTGTGTTGCAAATACTTGTTGTTGTTTGTTGTTTGTTTGTTTGTTTTAATGCAACTTGTAGTTGAGTACTTTAAGCATATTTTAGCATAACTTTGACTTATTTCAAAACCAAAGCGATTTTCCTCCCCCTAATTCGCAACCCCTCAAAAAGTTGAACAACATTTTGAACAATCAACTTTGCAGCTGTTTACAAATCAAAATGCGAAACTCTGGTAAAAATATATTGAAAGTGTTGATAGCTGATGGTGAAAGTAATCAGTTACAAAGTGCAGAAAATTGGCAAGGAAAACTTAACGAGAATTTATGGAAAATCTCTGGGAAACTCTAGAAAATCAATTGAAAATAAGATGACGTTGGAATTTTACTTTCAGATTTCAGTTTTGGGCAACTTAAATTGAAACTAAAGAGAGGACTATGGGGCAAAGTTTATACAGAGAAAATGTGTGTGTGTTATGGGGGGGGGACGATGTGGTGTGTGTGTATGTGTGTGTGTGTGTGGCAGTTAATGAAAATGTAACTTTGTTGCCAAAAAAGTTATTGATAAAGTGTCAGAGACCAAAAATGCAATAATATATGGATGCTATGAAGTCAGCGAATATTTTATAATATGCCGCCCATAACCACCAAACCACACACACAATACACACACACACACACACACACACACACACATACATACACCTACATATACAAAGAGGCGCCGCCATTAAGAACATTGCAAAATGGTGGAGAATGACAGGCGAAAGTGAAGAGCGAGAGGAAGTTGGCGAAGGCACAGAAGGGAAACTTGTATGAATGTGAATAAGTGAGTATGTATGGGAATGTATGTGTATATTGTTGAGTGTACATGTGTGTGTGTGTGTGTGTGTGCTGTGGTTGCATTTTAATTTATGCATATCAAATGTTCTTCCTGCAGCAGCTCTTATACTTTATAACGTTCCACATCAAGTGGCAGCCACACGGCGGCAGCAAAAGATAGAAACTCACTGCCAGCCACTGAAGTGTGGAGTGTATGCAGCAAAGAGGGGCACACACATTAAAGCGGTGAGAAAGGTAGACAATGGGAGAGGGGGGGTGGGAGGGGGCGGAGTATGTCATTGAAATGAGTTAATTATTCAAAAGTTGCTCATACGCAACGTTGCCCCAGCGACTACTGCAGACAGTCACTCCGTCTCGTTACCTTTCATTTTATGCACTCCACTCTATACACTATCTTCTACACATTTTCTGTTTCATTCGCTCTCTCTTCTATGTATTTGTGTTTCTACTTTGTCTGTTTCACTTTGCCAGTCGCTATCTAATTTCAAGGATTAAGCATTTTCGCTTTTGGAAGTCGTCTAAGTGTGCTGCATAATAGACGACGAGTGCTTGCAACATGTTGCATGCCACGCTGCTGCCGCTGTCAAAGCAGCGTTTAATATATCACCTCCCTCCCTTTCAACCCCAATATACCATAAACCCTCTATTTGCTTATTAAAAATGACACAAAGCGCTGAAAGCATTTGATTGACAAGTTGCCACTTGGTTGTTGACTTTTGAAAGTCGTTTTGGTCTGCACCTGATTTTCTTTCACTCTTTTTTGAATTTTCCACATTTTCTCTCACCCCCCCCCCTTTTCTCTGTCCTCTCGGGACATGTCCAATTAATTACCGTCGTTGCCTCCACAAATGTGACAGCAAACCAATTGCCAGTTTAGACCATTTGCCATTTCCGTTTTTTCCTCACACATTTTTTGTTTGCATTTGGCAAACAACTGTAAAAGACAACAGGTATAAATGGCCAAAACTGTGGGCCACAACACGCTGCCAGGGAAACCAACAAATGTGTTGTTCAGAGCAAACGAAAAAAAAACTAGACAAAACATTGAATTAATGAGAATGTTTTCAAAATGTTTTTGGATGGCAAAAATTACCACAAATATGGTGTACAAATATTCAATTATTAATATTAATGTCAATTATGCGCTAAACAGAATAGTGTTTTTTTTTTGAATCCACTTTTTTTCAAATAATTGTATGCATATATTTTCTCTTCTTTTCAAAAATAATTTATTCCATGAATTTTGCACGAATTTGCCGCTGGCAAGCCCCAAAAAATGTGCTACAATTTTTGGCTTAACATTTTTAAATATAATTGTTGAAATAACTTTGGTTATTTTTATTTATTTTTATTTTAATTTAATATTGACAATTTAAGGACAATATACTTTGCTTACTTTCTATTAAAATAAGACTTTAAAAAGTATTGAAAATATAATTAGCAAAGAAAAACTTGAGGCTGCCAATGAAAGAATTTATTTTGATTTCATTTTTTTGTAATTATTTTTTATGTATCTACTATTTGTTGTATCTACTAAATGTTGATTATCTACAATTAATACCAGTTATATACTATATATATCATAAATAATAATTGAGCTCTAGGCATGTCTCTATGCAGACAAAAGAGTTGACTATTTAAAATTGGAAAATGAACAAAATAACTTGACAAAATTTAACAACAATCGTTTGGTATTTGGGCCAATTCTCATTAATAATTTTAAATAAATATTTGAACAATAATTTGTAAGTTATTTTCTGTGCCTCCACAACTTTTAATTAGACTTCACACATATGTTCCTCGTGAAATTTAACAAGTTAAAGTTTCTCCAACAATTTATGTGCCCAAGTAAAGAGTCAAAGCTCAGCAAGTTGAGATGCCTCCATTTCTGTTTGCCATAGAATTTTGAGAACTGCAAAAGTTGCCAGAAACAAGAGAAGACACTGCCAACAACAAAATGTAGAGACGAATAGAATTGAATAAGTTGGAAAGTTTGTTTTTCTACTTTGCAACTACATTTAATTGCAATTGTTGTCGGGCGCTCAAATGTTTGGCCTGGAATGAGGCAAATTCGTAGACTTTCATAACTCACAGTAATCATTATTATAATCATAATTAAATGGACTGTTTCATGCCATAGTGCATGTCCAGTTGGGAACATCTATCGCCATTTACCTATTTATAGCCTCGTGATATTGCTGCGTGATATTACGCATACGCCCCGTGGTGCGACGCAGCTGACAACGTAACTCAATTTGACGATAATTATAATTCAGACTGCCGCTGCTTTATTTCTCTCTGTTCTCCCTGCATGACACATACCTCCCACCCAGTTTCCCTACCTCTCTCTCTCTCTCTCTCTCTCGCTCTCTCGTTCTCTCGCTTGCCGGTTTATGACGAGTACAGGGCACCTTCATGTTGCGCATCAAGCGTTAAATGCGGATTAAGTACGACACACAAATACATCCACACAGAGAGACAGAGAGAAAGAGAGAGAGAAGGAGAGAGAGTCTCTCGCGCGAAAAATGCTAATGACAGCTGCTGAATACGCCAATTAAGGCGACGATTAATCGAAAGCTCGCTTTAAATATTTTGACAGCAGCCATGAGTTGCTAAAATGTAAGCAAAGTAAGCGAAATATTGATGCAGAGTTTGTATGGAAGTTTGGGATTATGTGGGATTTCTAAAAAGGGAGTAGAATTCTCTACCAACTTTTTGTGCAATATATTAATTTAATTGGATAATCCTAAAATATAAATTATATACTAATATCATAGTTTATTATGTATGATATAGTATATTTTATTATGAATGAGCTTAGCCTTCTAAGATTAGCAGTAAGTGTTTCTCTATGTCTCAATATCTTCTTCTCCCTTCGATCTCTACTCTCTCATATCTTGTACTTCGCTTTCATATAATTGCAAATTTCCTATTAATTCATTTTTCTATTTTTCCACTCAATTTTCCCATCTTTTTCTTATCTTAGTATGAAGCTTACAACTAAAAGCTTCTAATGGCTTCTGTATTTTATTCAATTTCTGTTACAAAATTCTTCAATCTCAATTGAAATTTATTTTTTATCTATTTTCCGTATGAACTTTTTCTTCAATATATTTGTCTCTATCTAGACTTTGAATAAGCTCATTAAAGCTTCTTCATTAAGATTCTAAAATGACCTAACTGAATTAGCTTTTATTTAAAACAATTATTTCTGGCCCGAAAATAAGCTTTCTTTGCATATTGTCTCTGCAATTTTAAGCTCATTAAAGCTTAAAAAATAACCTCTTAAAATTTCCTTAATCATGATATTTTTCTGATTATTTATCTCTCTATTCGACGATTTTGACTAACTCTCTTGTTCTTTAGACTCACAATACCCTTTGGCCTTAGTATAACAAAAGCAACTTTAAGCTCATTAAAGCTCCTACATGAAGTTTAGTCAAGAACTGATAGTTAAAGCAGAAAGCAGAAAGCTTAAAGCAGTTGCAAGAAGAGAAAATTATATATAAAGAGAGAGAGAGAGAAAACAAAGAAAGATTCTCAGACACACTTACCGTAAAACAGTTAGATACTCGATAAAAATCCCAAATCGATTCGGAATAATCACGATGTGAAGTGGGTGCACTTAAAAGCCCGTGTCATTTGGATTTGGTGCCCCACACGCATTATACGCTTGGCATTATTCTCGAGGTGTCCAAAAGCAAATTGCGTTTCCGAGTTGAGGCCTGAGGAGAGCGACGGCTCGTGTCGAACGGAGACACACAGCACCGCCCACACTGCTAGAGTCACTTACGTAATTATCATTAGGCTGTCATTGCACATTTGCGTGTCTGCACTTGGGGTGGTGGGTAGTAGGTAGAGTGGATGGGATGGTATGGATGGTATGGGGGTCATTCTCTCGATGGCGACTCTTTAAAAAGTCGAAAGCAACATCCAAATAATCTGTCTGCAAACAAAAGGTTCCACTTACAATGAGAGAGGGTCTGAGGGTCTGGGGCCGGATCTCTTGGCCCTACTTGGGAACAATATTCACTTTACGCCGACAGCTGTTCAAACAAATTACAATGAATTTGCGATTGTTTTCGTGTTCCTCTGCACCTCAACTCTGACACATCCCACAGCCCAAACAAACATTTGATTGATGAAGAGCATCACAACAAGTACTACAACAACAGGAACAACGATGGGCATTGAGATCTTAACAATTTGTATAAACAAATTGTCCGGCGGCAGACAAACAAAACAGAATATGCAAATTCAACAAAAAGTTCTTTCTTATTTTTTTCTTCGCTTTTCATTTTCTTTTGCTTGGTTTTATTCGAGAGAGATATGAAAATAGATAGACGGTAAAATTAGCGCATTTAAAGTGATTCATTGAAGCGTCGTCGTTTTCGTAGCTGGCATTGATAACTTTGTGGCATGCCACAATCCACAAATCGCACTCATGCCACACCAACACCATTCTCCACCTCTCTCCATAGGCCGCTAATCAGCGCGCCACGAATTGCAAAATTACCAACCATTAAATGGATCATCAAGCGAGCAATGACAATCACAATCACAATCACAATCACAATGGCGACGACGACAATGTGACAAAAGAATTCAAATTTACATTTCTGCAAAATATCCTACGTAGAAAGCAAAAAATACGGGAAAATGAAAATAAAAAAAAAAAAATGGCATGAAAATCGTGTAATTGCAATATGGTATTGATGATGAAGCAGATACTCTAATTGCTTGGAAACATTCCAATTTTAAAGGAGAGAATAAAATTATTAAATGAATATTAAATACAATAAGCCATACAAAATATGATGATACCATTCACATAACAAACAGAAAACCCTCAATAAATGCTATTTTAGCAAACTATTGTCCATATTTTCCAAAATTCATCACCAAATCGACCACTGTAAAATTGTGTATGCATTTTTTGATGCCTGAAATTATTTAGGCACAAAACATTCTATTTTAAAAAAATTCACTTTTACTATTTGTTAAGAAAACTTAAAGTGAACAATAACATATTAAAGAAAATTAAATGAACTTTTAAAATTTTATGAAAGTAATTGAGAAAAGTTGAAAAATTTTGAAATTTGGTTGACTTTTGGCAAAGTTATGGCCGATGAAAGTTTGGAAGAAACTCCCTTAGTAGAAAACGCCTATTACGAGTCGTTTTTTCACATTTTCGGCCATATTTTCTAAAATATTGGTCCAAATGGAACACTGTAAAACAATTTTATTCATGTTTTAATGTCAGAAATCGACTGGGCACAAAAAATTTCAATTTTAAAATTTTTGCTTTTTTGACTTTTTGTCAAGGGGTCAGTATGAAAAAATGGTACAAAAAAATTGAAAAATTTCAAATTGCCAATTTCAAAAAAATTTAAATAGAGTTCAAATTTTTGATGAAAACCATTAACAGAAATGTAAAAATTTTGAAAATCGGATGATTTTTGGCAGAGTTATGGCCGATCAAAGTTTTGAAGAAACTCCCTTAGTAGAAAATGCCCATTACTAGTCGTTTTTTCACATTTTCGGCCAAATTTTCTAAAATATTGGTCCGAATGGAACACTGTAATATAATTTTATTCGTATTTTGATACTAGGAATCGACTGGGCACAAAAAAAATCGATTCTAAAATTTTTTAATTTTTTGACATTTTGTCAAGGGGTCAGTATGGAAAAATGGTACAAAAAAATGAAAAATTTTCAAATGGCAAATTTCAACAAAATTTAAATGCAGTTTTAATTGTTCATGAAAACCATTAACAGAAATGTAAAAATTTTGAAAATCGGATGATTTTTGGCAGAGTTATGGCCGATCAAAGTTTTGAAGAAACTCCCTTAGTAGAAAATGCCCATTACGAGACGTTTTTTCACATTTTCGGCCATATTTTCTAAAATATTGGTCCGAATGGAACACTGTAATATAATTTTATTCGTATTTTAAAACTAGGAATCGACTGGGCACAAAAAAAATCGATTCTAAAATTTTTTAATTTTTTGACATTTTGTCAAGGGGTCAGTATGGAAAAATGGTACAAAAAAATGAAAAATTTTCAAATGGCAAATTTCAACAAAATTTAAATGCAGTTTTAATTGTTCATGAAAACCATTAACAGAAATGTAAAAATTTTGAAAATCGGATGATTTTTGGCAGAGTTATGGCCGATCAAAGTTTTGAAGAAACTCCCTTAGTAGAAAATGCCCATTACGAGTCGTTTTTTCACATTTTCGGCCATATTTTCTAAAATATTGGTCCGAATGGAACACTGTAATATAATTTTATTCGTATTTTGATACTAGGAATCGACTGGCCACAAAAAAAATCGATTCTAAAATTTTTTAATTTTTTGACATTTTGTCAAGGGGTCAGTATGGAAAAATGGTACAAAAAAATGAAAAATTTTCAAATGGCAAATTTCAACAAAATTTAAATGCAGTTTTAATTGTTCATGAAAACCATTAACAGAAATGTAAAAATTTTGAAAATCGGATGATTTTTGGCAGAGTTATGGCCGATCAAAGTTTTGAAGAAACTCCCTTAGTAGAAAACGCCTATTACGAGTCGTTTTTTCACATTTTCGGCTATATTTTCTAAAATATTGGTCCGAATGGAACACTGTAATATAATTTTATTCGTATTTTGATACTAGGAATCGACTGGGCACAAAAAAAATCGATTCTAAAATTTTTTAATTTTTTGACATTTTGTCAAGAGGTCAGTATGGAAAAGTGGTACAAAAAAATGAAAAATTTTCAAATGGCAAATTTCAACAAAATTTAAATGCAGTTTTAATTGTTCATGAAAACCATTAACAAAAATGTAAAAAATTTGAAAATCGGATGATTTTTGGCAGAGCTATGGCCGATCAAAGTTTTGAAGAAACTCCTTTAATAGAAAATGCCTATTGCGAGTCATTTTTTAACATTTTCGACCATATTTTCTAAAATATTGGTCCAAATGGAACACTGTATAACAATTTTATTCATATTTTGATACCAGAAATCGACTGGGCACAAAAAAAACCGATTTGAAAATTTTGGAAATTTTTCACTTTTTGTCAAGGGGTCAGTATGAAAAAATGGTACAAAAAAATGAAAAATTTTCAAATGGCAAATTCAACAAAATTTAAATGCAGTTTTAATTGTTGTTGAAAACCATTAACAGAAATGTAAAAATTTTGAAAATCGGATGATTTTTGGCAGAGTTATGGCCGATCAAAGTTTGGAAGAAACTCCTTAATACAAAAAATCCTATTTCGAATCATTTTTTTGACTTTTGAACAAATTTTATACATGTATTGATGCCAGAAACAAAGAAATTTGGAATATACATTGCTTAATATTTTGCCAAAATAATTTTCTTTTAAAGCTAAGAAAATATGATTTTTCAGTTATTTGCATATTTTGTGAATCTTTCCCAATTTTTGCAAAGTTTTTACCTTTTGTGTAAAAGTATTTTGTCCCAGACAGGTGCACTTAACGAGGTTTTTCTCCAAACAGACTTACACTGAACTGTCTTTTCTCTGTTATCAGTTTGTTGTTTAAATAAAAACATTTCTTAGGTCTGCGAGACATTTTAGTTTGATTAAAACATGGCCCCAAAATGCAAAGATTCTATGTGGGAAGTGTGAATGCCAACAATTGATATGTAGTTATAGCCAACCAATACTAATATACAATATCTACTTAACACTATATGTGTGTGTGTGTGTGTGTGTGTGTGTGTGTGTGTGTGTATCTAGAGATATCCTGTGCCAACTTGCTGTGGAGTGCCTTGCAGACAACTAGGCCAAAATAAAAAGTGTGAGACAAAGGAAAGCAGCATTGCATTGGAAAAACATAACATAGGAGGACTCGAAGAAAGAGAGAGATAGAGAGAGAGAAAGAGAGAGACAGGGAAATAGAAGGTGTGAGAGAGAGAGGGAGAGATGAAGAAAGAGCTACACACGTGTAACTACAATCTGTAGCTGACAAATGATTTCATTTTCAATCTGATGCTGTGTTTTCTATAGCTATGCAGAGGGTGTATCCTTATACCCTGCAGATATATGGAAATGACTTGAGGGTTGCTTTTTCAGAAAGATATGCTTATAAAATTTTATAGATAGTTTTGATACGATTGGTAGACATAGAAACAAAAAATAAATAAATTAAACAAAATATATAAAAATAAAATAATATTATAAATAATTTAAAAAATAAAAATATGAAAATTTATAATAATATAATATAGAAACTATAGTTATTAGCTAAAGGTACCTAGCATTGGCAAATCTGACAATTCGTAGAAATGTCTAGGCAATTCAGCTGGAATGCTTTTTTGATTTTTTGAAAATTCTTAGTTTAATTCGCTTCAATTGCAAATTCAAATAGTAACCTAAAGTGTTTCATGAAAATGTATATTATATACTAGGTATCTTCAAGTTCATAACAACTGTAGTTCCATATCAGCTTACTGCATTTCAGAGCTGAAAATGCACAACACTGTAAAATTTGCTTTCATAAACAGAGCGGCCCTTGTTTCTCTCTCTTTCGCTCTCTCCGTCTCTCTCCTTCTCTCTCTCTCTCTCTCTCTCTCTCTCTGTCTCTCTCCCATTTTCACTCCCTTTCTCACGTTCTATATACTTCCCTAAAGAAAATGTCAGCCAATAGCAGGGTATCTCCGCGTCCATACACTCGACTGCATATTGATTAGATATGCATGCAGGAAAAAGGGAAAAATAGAAAAATGAAAGTAAAACTGTCGAGTGCTGCCAACAACTGCCAACTGTCAACGATTTTCTTTTGCTAACATTTTGTCCTAGATTTCATTATTGCCAGCAAATTAATTGCGCCCTGCGAGAGACTTCTCAACCGGACCATAACATGACCAACAGATATACTACCTATACATATATTATACTATATGTATATATATGATAAACATGCATGAGTAGAGTGTGTGTGTGTGTGTGTTTTTGCAGTTTCTTTTATGCCATTTTGCCCGGGCTGGTTATGAATAATTTAGTTAGTCAGTTGACTTGACCGTCGCGACGGTCCCATTTATGGCCTTATGTGCACGGGGGTTGCCTCCCAACTGAAAGAAAAGAGAACCCACTAATTGCATATAATAAGTTGAAATGTACGGGCAAATGGGCAAATGGCAAACGGACGGCAAATGTTGGTAGCTCTCTGAAGTCAACAATTCCTGCCACAGAGTGAAAGTGCAATTCAAATGAAGGTCTCTTCACACAACATCTCCATCTCGCTCTCTCTCTCTATATATATATATATATATATATCTATATGTATATGTACATCTCTTTCTGGCTCTCTTGTGTTGCTCTGTGATTGTCCGACATTTTAATAATTTAATAGCTGCTGATGATGATTCAGATACCCTGCACTTTGAGCACAATCAACTCGATTATGGCCCACTTACGCTGTCTATATAAACACCAGAGCTCCCTTATTACATAATCATTAACTGCAAAGTCATTATCTGTACGACGAGTGAAATAATACAAAAAAAATATCATACTTATTTTAGGCGATTCAACGATAAGTATTATCAGCTGCAAGTCAATCGCATGAATCAACCTTGTAAGGTAGTTATTGTTGAAACATATATCATATTGTATTATGTTTCAGGCAGTTGATTGACAACTAAAGTCTGTCAATCAAAACTGGATAAGGGCATTGTTGATCACAGCTAAAGTCGTTGATTGAAATATTTCTGTTGTCAACTTGGAGAATTTCTTGAAAGATTTATAAATTATAAGAAATAATGATTATTTTCTGAATGGTGCTAGAAAGTTACCCAAAGTCACCAAATTCTAATTCTGAGCTTGAGTCAAATTTTGAACTGCCATAACTTTGTCAATAATCAACCGATTTTCATGAAATTTTAATTTTTGTTTATAGTTTTGATACTATATTCATTTCACATTCAAAGATTCTACACTTTTGGACTTTTTAATTTTACGCCTTATTTTGTCCAAATTTCATAGTTACCCTTTTATCAAAATCATTAAAAATAAAAAAAAAAACGACCTCAATTTTTTGCCTCTAATCGATTCTGGGACTCATAACTAGCATTTTGCTTTTTATTTGCGGTGATTCCACTAAGTATTTTCCGAGATATGGCCAAAATTGTGATAGAAAATAGCAAACTTCTGGATTTAAGTTGACCTAACTTTGAACTGCCATAGATTTGATAAGAATGTGTAGATTTTCTTGAAATTTTGACCTCAAAATATGATTTCCTTCTTCATTCCAATGCACTTTATTTGAAGTAAATCGGATGGGTATTTCGGTAGATATGGCAAGAAATGTGAAAAATAATGCTCAAATGTTCCCAAAATTTCGAAAAATGTGATTATTCCGAACTTTGAACGACCACAACTCTGTCAAAAATCAACAGATTTTTATAAAATTTTGATTTTTGTTTATAGTTTTGATAACAGATTAATTCCACATTCAAAGATTCCTGATTTTTGGCCTTCTTAATTTTCGACAATTTTTGTCCAATTTTTCATAGTTACCCCTTGTCAGAATCATCAAAAACCAAAAAAAATTTCACTCCAATTTTTTGACTGTTATCGATTCTGGGACTCATAACTAGCATTTTGCTTTTTATTTGCGGTGATTCCACTGAGTATTTTCCGAGATATGGCTAAGAATCTCCTATAAAGTTGGCCAAGTCGCAAATTTTTAAATTGGTTTCAGCCCATTTCACTTTTCAAACTTAACTTAAATCAGGAGTTTTCTAAACTAGTTTAAAATATAATTTAATTGAAATTGAGTTTTATTCCAGCTTCCATTTTTTACGAGCAATCGTCAGAGTGTTAAATGATTTCAGGCATAACGCAATTCGAGCTTTCGTTGCTCGTTGTTCGTTTTTACGAGTCAAGCAGAAAAGTGCATCAATTTAATTGAACTTTCGTAGCAAATATTAATAATAATAAAAAGAAAATTGTATATTTTGAGAAATTGTTGACTGTGAGTGGCAGCTGCTCTTTCTCTCCCACTACCACTCCCTCTCGCTCTCTCTCTCTCTCGCTCTATGCCACAAGAACCACAATATTTATACCGCTGCCGTAGCCAAAGTGACAACCGCAACAACAACAACACCTCCGCTCACTTTTTGTACCTCTTGCTCACTCTCTTTTTGCTTATCTTTTGGGGTTTTTCGTTACGTTTTGGCAGCTGAGCGAAAAGTGCAAATGTCGCATATTAAATTAACGTTAACAGCAGCATTAAGCGAAGCATGAAAAGAACAACAAGCGGCAACAAAATGAAGCAACTAATAAGAGTATGAAAAAATACCGAAAAGATGACTAATAAATATCCTGTAAAGTGGGCTGAAAAATGGGGTTTCTTGATAAAGCAAAATAAATAAATAAAATATAATAAGAGTAAAATTATATTAAAACATGCTGATCTTTAAGCCCAGTTTCAAATATAAAGAAAGATAAGAAAATAAAAAGTATTGATTAAAATTTGTAATATTTTCCAAGTATTAATATATATACTTGAGCATACCTTAAGCAGATTAAAAATAATTTAACTTATATTTTCCAATACAAAATCATAATTCCCATATTCATATAGAAAACGTAATCACAGTATATTTGTTAGCTCGATTAAAGAGTATTTTCTATATATAGTATCATTAACTGATCAAGTGGGGCACTAATAGCGTCTATATATCAAAATCGTTTAATGAGAGTTCTGTCAACGAATCCGTGAACAACCGTTATACGCATTGTCGCCCACTGACGAGTTCAATCGGTCAATGGTTTAATCAGTTGGCCAATCAAGCGATCGATCGATCAATCAATCAATCAATCAGTTGGTGGAGCAGCCATAAAAAAACACTATTTGTCAACTATTCAATTTGTCAATTTGTCAACTTGGCAGCAAAAAGAAGAAAACAATAGCCATATAAACTACACTAGATACAGATTCCTTTTGCAAACAAAACAAATTTTATGAGGCAACGATGAGATTTATGAGACTGAGAGCATAATATTTGTGGCATTAGTTCTAGTGGGTCGAGGAATGTGATATGTATGTATATGAGGCACACATACAAATATAACAATAATAATAATAATATATCAACTTCAATTTGAAAGCCCTGCCATAATAAACATGCCACAACATTACTCATACGCAAGGTTAACCACTTGTTTCTTGCCCCAGACAATGAAGACAATGCACTGCCTCTCTCTCTCTCACTCGCTCTTTCTCTCTAACTATGTGTATCTCTGTCTCTGTCTGTGACTTTTTAATACATTTTAAAAAAGTAACGGCATGCTGTACGTGTAATAATTTAAGCAAAGCGAAAATAACGTCTAGACTGGAACTAGAGACAAGAAAATTACTTTTTGTCTCGAAGGCAGCTGAAGTTGAGTTTATTTTGGGGATTCGAGTTTTTTTTTTGGGGAATTGCATTTGTTTACGTGTATCTTAGCCATTCCATTTAAGTCGTTAAATGCCAAAGACGACGGCGAAAAGTCAAAATTTCCATTTTACATAAAAACAATTTATAGAACTTTACGATGGCCCCGTAGCAACTTAAGGCACATTTATTGACGCAATTGATTTCAACGATTTCTCATCTGATTTTATTTGCGACTTTTTATTCAGCTTGCTTTGATATCAAATATGTATGTATGTATGTATATCGTATAGTATATATATGTAAATATACAGCTATATATCTTCGTGCATATTTTGCTGTATAAATTTGTAAACACAATTCGGCAATAAAATCGCCATCATTAAATAAATCCCAACCCAAAATATTTCTATGCACTATACGTCAGCTTCAATAATATTTACTGTTGTTTTATTGTTGTTGGAAATTTCTAATTACAAAATTTTCGCCATTTCATGGACCTAACACAATTGATCTTACTGCTCCTAACTGCTATATATATACATATACATCTATGTATGTATGTATATACTACATATATAGACAAATAATGATATATGAGTGCTAATAAAATTATGATATGTGAGCGTCTTTTTAGCCAATTTGGCCATAATGGGCCAAATGTGTATTGACAAATGGCTTATTTGTCTTTTGCTTGCGCTGTTTTTTTTTTGCTCTTTTTTTTGTTTTTTTTGTTTTTTTTGTTTTTGTCTCATGCCGCACAACAAAATCGCATTTCAGTTGCCCCGAACAGTGGTTAATTATAGCCCATATATAGTATATACTATACTTTCTACTAGTATATTTCACATAGATTACGTATACGTCTAGTATACAATGTAGAATGCATTTAGCTGAAAGTAGTTTGTGTGTGTTTGCAATTAGCCACTAAATGGCTCAGACATGGCCAGACGATGACACCCACAACAACAAACAACAACAACAAACAACAACAACAACAAACAAACAATAACAAACAACAACAACTAGAAGAAAGACCTAATAGACAACATAGCCATAATTAATGCGTACAATGAGCCCAAAAATTGTTTTCTAAAAATGTATTCTTGGCCAAAAAGTCTGAGTTGAGTTTATCAAGTTGATTGTCCTGCAGTTGAACCTTAAAAATATGCAATTAACTTGTAATTTAATTATAGAAAATTTGAAACTTAAAAGTCAAAGGCATTTAAGCTGCTTTTGATGTTACAGAAATTAAAAAAAAAAATAATAAATAGATTTAATTACTGCAAGTGAAGCTAGTTTATTAAAATAAAGAACTAAACTATAAGAAAAATTGTCAAATTTTTGGAATTTGCAGAGTATAGAGTTCTTTTAAAAAGAATCGAAGCTCAATTCTGATACAAATTTGATGAATATAAATTTTATACTAAGGAAAATTCATTCTTTATAGACAAAGTAAAGTGGAGTTAAAAAAAGTAGCTAAATTAGGGTTAAAATATTTTTTTTTTTTAATTTCTAGAAATGATAGGCTTTTAAGCTATTTTCTACTTAACAGACTATGTAGAAATGTTTTCCAAAAATATCTATTTAAAACATAACTATAATGAAGAGAGAGATTTAGTCTCCTTTTAAATGGCAAAATAAGCAGTATCAACAAGTCGTTCACCCTCATACATTCAGAGACGGATTTAGCTTAATTTAAAATTCATAATTTCCTCATGGATAATGGCGCTATTAACCTCAAAATTTATAATATACGTGTGCTTCAAAAGTATTTGCAAAATAATTTTCAAAACAGACGTATGCACAAGTCACAATGCGAAATAGATAAATAAATATACATATACTTATGTATGTATATAATTTTGAATATTTGTGCACTAAAATGTTACCTTGCTGTCAAGATGCAACCCTGTACCCCACTGCCCACTACCCCCCCTTGGCTATTGATTCAACAAGCGGCAGCAACAATAATAGCACACAATCTAAATAATATACTATGCAATTGGAGGAGAAATGAGAGTGTAGAGGGGAAGAGTGGAAGAGGGGAAGAGGGGAAGTGCATGTAGCGTAAACTCATTTAAAAATTCGTTGAAGCGCAATGATATGACAGAAATAATCAAATCTGCATATGCAAATTGATTGAGTATCCTTGTCTGGCTGATTGACCAAGTGCACTGCCTGCGCACACTGATGCCAACACTGACAGCACTTGGCAAATATTCTGGTAGCTATGAAATTATCGAACATGCTGTGCATGCCAGAGGTTGTTTTATTGAGACGCTGCAAATTGACTTTTTGGGCTCGTAAAAAACAGAGAGGCGTACACAGGGTAAAGGCGTCAAATGTTATGCTTAACTGCAAATCAAATTTGTAACGCCCCTCCCCCCTCTATCAGTCCACAGACGATGACAATGCCAAGCACTCATTGTCACAGTGCTGCCATCTGTTTTTTTTTTCGTTTCGTTTCGTTTTGGTTTGTTTCGCTTTTGTTTTTGTAAAAGCTGTGTGTGAAAAGCTCACAGCATGCACTGTAGTGGCTGCAAACGCAATCAGCTGCTCGCTGTAAAGCTTTCAACAATGCTGCGCAGTTTCAAATGCAAACAAAACATATGTTTGGTGTTTTTGTACGTGTAACAAAGAAAACAAAGCACAGCTGAGCCTCAGCACGAGAGTACGAGAGCTTTGCACGCGCTCTCTCGCTCTCAATCTGTTAGCGTCGTATTTGTGACGTGTGCTACTCTCTCTCTCTCTCATTGGCTGGCGACTTACGCTCTCGCCTCTCGCTCTCTGCTTGGCCCAGTTTCTTCTCTCCCCCACCCACTGACAAAACTCGCTCATTTATTGCGCACCTTTCAAGCTGTCGGCAAAGTGAACCCCACTGAGTTGTTACGGCAACTACTACGTCTGTAATATCAAACGATACGCAGTGAGGTTATGTAAATAAATATTGTGCAAAATTCTTTGCTTTATTTAGAAAATGCATCCCCTTCACTTAAATGTTTATTATGATTGACAATATCACACAATTTGTATATCATCTGAACATTTTAACTGCAATTAAGGGTTGTTACACGTAGCGTGTGTTCACTGTGACCGTTGACTTTATAACTGGTTTTGCCAGGCACACTAGCACAGTAGCGTATTTACCTGACAACGGGGCGCCCAACGAACAGATAAACAAAACAAAACCCTATGTTATGGTAGGGCTGGTGCCAAGTGCAGACCGAAGGTCATTGTAAATGTGTTTTTACACGTTTCTATAATTTGAAAATATTCTATTTTTGAGTGCCCCACAAAAAAGAAATACAAAATAAAAAAACACATCAAGAAAGCGAAAGCATCAAATGAGTTGTATTTTCTTAAGCTAAAAACAATTTCGTAATTGAACAAGCAACATTTTTATTTACGTCGCAAGGTCGCTCTCAAATATTGAACATTTACAAAAGGGGGGCCGGCTGTGCAGTGCGCCCAACCAAGCAAGCTGCGCAGTAATATGTAAACAATTTCAAATAGTAAAACTAATTTTTGGCCTCAACAAAATTAACGAGATAAGTTCTTGTCTGATATTGAACGCAACGGCCCACAATTAACAACAAATGCAAGACAATCAGATAAGAACTTATCTATGTGTTATTACGCGTCTGTAATTAAAATTTTATAAAGAACCCCGCGTTGAACTCGAATACGCTCCTGTGTACACTACGCTTCGACCTACACACAAAAAAAAGCGCAGGCCAAGCAAGCAGCAATAGCAGCAGCAGCGACGCCAGCGACGGCAGAGACAAAACGGGCCAGAAGAATACATACAAACACACGAAGGCGAATTCGTTCTTTGGTGTTGTGGTTTTAGTTGAGCGTCTGGTGGCGTTGCGAACGGACAGAGAGACACCAACAACAGCAAAAAATATTAGCAGACAACAATAATAATGAAAAAGAAGTTCAAAAATTACAAAAATCAAGCTACTAAATAATAATAACAAAGACATGAAGCTTTGGTCAGCGTAAAACGTCATTGACTTTAATTATTAACGCAACTTGGAAGACAGTGCCAGTGTGAGAGAGAGAGGGAGTGAACGATAGAGGAAGAGTGTGAAAGAGGGAGACAGAAAAAGAGAGTAAGCAGCAGGTAGACTACTGCTGGTGAAGAGGCTCCCCTCCCACCCCACACACACACACAAACGCACACGCATGTTACTTTCTTTGTGTTCAACAACGACAACAACAACATTTTGTTAAATTAGTGCGCAATTACAACAACAGCAACGTGCGCAGCAGCAATTTGTTTAAATCGACCACTTTGCCATAAAACTGCGCAAAAAGAAGCACAAAACAACAACACACAAAAAAAATTGCATCACGCAGCAGCAACAACAAATTAAATGTAAAAACTAAAAGTTCTACGAAAATCAATAAGCAGCGCAGTTAGCAGCAAGCAGGAGAGAAGGAGAGCAGCAGAGTATTAGCAGACAGAGGCTGCAGCAGAGCAAACAAAAAAAAACTACAGCAACCAACAACAGCAACGGAGACGAAAACACTGCAGGAAGCGAAAGCTCAAAGCTCAAAAGCGCAGCTCAAACGCAGATAGCAGCAGAGCAGCAGCAGCAGCAGCAGCGCTCAACGCGCAAAGTAAACGCAGCAGAAACTAAACGAAACAAAAAAAAAAAAACAAATAAAAGGAAAACAAAAACAAAAGTGAAACGGCGCGACGTCAAAAATTGCATTTACATAATTTCGCAGTGTGTGTGTGCGAGAGTGAGTGAGTGCTAGACAGAGAGAGAGAGAGAGAGAGAAATAGGCACACTCTACTCTTCAGAGAGATGCCCTCATTGTTGGAGGCGCTCGAGCGCAAATATTTTGCCGAATGCGAATTCGAGAACGCCAATCAGCCGGAGCTGCATAAGCGCTCCGATCTGCCCAATGATTTTACGGTTACAAAATGCGGTGGCCGCATGGAATTCTCCATTTTCATACCGCGCCTCTCCCCGCTGACCAGTGTACCGGAGCTGCTGGTGCTGAACGATTGCGACATCGATTGTGCCGGCGATTTTGAGAGCATACGGGAGAAATGTCAGCGGGTGCGCGAACTGGACTTGGCACAGAATAAGCTCCGGGATTGGCAGGAAGTGTTCAACATACTGAAGCATATGCCGCGCATTGAGTTCCTCAATCTCAGCAAGAATCAACTGATGAGTCCGGCAAGTGCCCTGCAGGCGGCACCGACGATCTACCTCAAGAATCTGGTGCTCAACGGCACCTACCTGGACTGGATGTGTGTGGACGCACTGCTGCAGAATCTGCCCGTGCTACAGGAGCTGCATCTGAGCCTCAACAATTATCGTGCTGTTTTACTGGATGCCCAACAGGAGCAGCAGGAGCAGCAGGATCAGGGGGAGAACTGTAATCACTGCCAATGCCAATGTGTGCCACAGACGAGACAGAAAGCGGATGAGGATGCGGATGCGGATGCGGATAGTTGCTGCAATCTATGCCAGGGCAGTAGAAAACTGACACAGTCCCATCCGGAACTAAAGACACTGCACTTCACCGGCAACCCCATCGAGCACTGGGAGGAGATCTGTCGCCTGGGTCGCCTCTTTCCCAGCCTGGAGGCCCTGGTGCTGGCCGAGTGCCCCATCAAATCCCTGCAATCCGAGCTGGACTCGGCCAGCGCCAGCGAATGCCACAAGTACTTTCCCCGCCTCAAGCTGCTCAATCTGAGCTGTGCCCAGTTGAACAGTTGGTCGGACATCGATGAGCTGGCCAAGTACAAGGAACTGCAGAATCTGCGCGTCAAGCATTGGCCACTCTGGGAGACCCTGGAGTGCACCGAGCATGAACGGCGCCAGCTGCTGATCGCCCGATTGCCCAACGTCTCCATGCTGAACGGCGGCGGGAAGATCAGCGTCGATGAGCGCATCGATGCGGAACGTGCCTTTGTCCGGCACTACATGGACAAGCCGGAGTCGGAGCGACCACCGCGCTATGACGAACTGCTGGCGGTGCATGGCAAACTGGATCCGCTGGTCAATGTCAACCTGAAGCCGGAGAAGAGGGTTAAAGTGATCTTCACCTACAATGAGGTGAGCGAGAGTCGCTTTGTGGACATCTATCTGACGGTGAACGATCTCAAGGTGAAGCTGGAGAAGCTCATCAATCTGGCGCCCAACAAGATGCGACTCTACTACCTGGATCAGGACTACAAAGAGTTCGGACCGGAAGAGATGAGATACCCCAATAAGCGACTCTATAGCTACAATCTGCAGTCTGGTGATGAGATCATCATTGATCCCAAGAAATGAACAGAGAGAGACAGAGAGAGAAAGAGGGGGCAAAGTAGAGATGGAGGAGACGGAATCCACAACGAGATGCTAAAAGCGGGGTGCTAACAGCAACAACAACAATTTGTGATCAACAACAAAATATACATATATATTATATAGTATATACAGCCTATGTATACAGAGCTCCATATGTATGTCGTATAAAAACACACACACTTTAACGTATATAAAATACAACCCTTTTATTATTATTATTATTACTATTATTCTGTCGTATAATTTCGTAACAAATACCCATTTATTGAATATACTTTACAAAAAGAGCGCAGAGAAAAAAAAACGGCCAAATTTGTGCATACAACTATATTAAAAACACACACACACACCTTCATAACATAAATATAAAAAACAAATTAAATAAAAAAATAATATTAATAAATATATTTTAATTACACTTTAACCTAAGCTAGACTCAAACAAAACAGCATTACATATTAAAATCGAGAGAGAGAGAGAAAATGAAATACAACAAAAAATTAAACAACTTTTTTAGGCATAATTACAGCCAACAACGAAATTGTTTTGCAAAAAATTGCCAGAAAAAAACGGAAACAAAACAAAAACTTGTTACAGATAAGATACAGATACAGATACAGATATATACAGGCAGCAATTATTATGACTCATGGACTCATGATGATGTTTTTGGGAGAGCGTAAAAAGTGTCTATGCTTCGTTGGTTCGTGTCTCAGCTACGGTAGTCATCACAGCAAAAGCTTCGCCCCCAACCAACAAAAGCTCTTGACAAACAACTTTGAGTAAAAATATCCTACGCCTAGTATAACTATACTATAAACAATAGTTGAAACTCTCTTTGATGTTGGCGCAACTTGTGCTCTATCTATCTCTGTCTCTCTCTCTATGCATTCTGTCTCTTTCTCGCTGATCCCACACACAATTAGCATGCCAATTTCAATAATTTCTTTGTCTCTTTTCGATCTGTGTAGGTTGTTTGTTGTTTTTTTGCTCTTTTTTTATGCATAGTTGTTTTTATGACATTTTAATCTAAACAATTGGCAGCGCAGCGTCCAGTATTTTATAGCTATATGGCATAGCTCAATAATTGGCAAATCGGAACGAATTATATCATTTTCGTTATGCGCTATAAAAATTTAATAATTCACATACAATTGCAAGCACTGAGGGAATTCAGCTCTAAAATGGCACAACATTGTTGAAATATGGTATGCGACGACGAAATACCTTACAAATTCAGAAATTTCAATTGAGAAAACGTAAAAGCTGCTCTTTAGTAGAATAAAGAGCTTTTATAGGTTAGGTCGAAGTCTTTAAAGGAAAAGCAATGATGAGGGACAATGGGAAGCTAAAATGTATAAGAGAATTTAAAGCTTGTGTGATAAAAGCTTGTTCCTCAAGAGCTTAAAAATTAAAAAGAACAAAAGCTTTTGTAAAATATCCTAAATGCAATATTAATTTAAATATCATAGCATTTAACTCAATGAGATACTACAGATTCTTATAAACCCGCACTTACATATATCAAGAGCTTTTCGAAAAAAAACTGCACTTCAGTTTATTGAGCAATTCGAAACACGAATTAAAATAAAACTACAACTAACTGTGCTCCATGATTATATCAAATTGATAAACAAGCGAGCTAAAAGATAAGACATCTGATAATGTCTAATGCCGGCAATCTGTATGCACTTCAGCCAACTGACCTTGAGAGCTGATAACCGATCTAAACTATACAAATAGTGTAAGTTATATATAGTAAGTTGTCACTATCCATGCAAAACTTGTTAGACACAATTGATAAGTAGGTCAAGTGGCCACGCCTTAAGGCTTAGCTTTAAAATAATTTATTGTAAATGCTCCAAACTGAAAGATTAATTATATGCATAATTTATGCAACTTGTAGAATAAACATTTGCATTATTATTTCAAAAACTTTTCCATGCTAATTGTAAATTTCCAATTAAAACCCACGCCCCGATGAGGTGTTCCAGCACCTACACCTCTATTTGTACTATCTATGCTCCAAAATAAAGGTTGGGGGGGTCCGCCCGAGATAGAGACAGAGAAGTCCATTAATGACGTATATAAACCTTATGACACGTTTCGGGGGTTCGTGACTAAACTAAGGAGCAACCCGCCCACAAGCAAACAAACAAAATAAAAAAAGTAAAAAACTTGAAACCTACAAAAAATATTGTGCGAAAAAAACTGAAGTCGTCGTGAAATTTTATGGCTTTTGGCAGGTGCAATAATAACAACAACAAATAAGATTCAAGAAACTAAATAAAATGCGAAATAAAATCAAATCAAATAAAGGTCTACGTCCATCATAAAAATGCAAGGTGTGTAGAATCGAACGCAAAAACAAAAAAACAAATCGGTAATATATATCGTATAATTAATAAAAAAAATATATTTACTCATGGAGGTTTTTGGAAAGTAAGTATAGGCTGGAAGGTTTTAACATACGATCGGCACAAACGTCGATCGAGTTGTGATTTGAACGGCAAACGCGACAGACCTACGTCTCAAAAAACCTCTAGAGTCTCTAGACGATATCGGTTCGTGAAGTCCCCCCAAAGCACGATCGTAGAAAGCAAGAATCTTCTCTCGAGAGTAACTTGTTTTATCAGTTGTACGATTATTTGCTCAAGTTAGTCAGACTAACAAACAACTGAGTATTATTTTTGGTGGCATGCTGACATTATGGATCCCGAGAATGATGTGTACGCGTTCTACGATATTAGAGGTTTCAAGGGGTACACACAGACTATTCTACATACGTGCTTTTGACTATATATTTGTGTTTGAGTCTTTCATAAATTTGACTAAATGAGTTGTGTATTATTTTGTGTTTCGTATTTGTAGGAAATGTAGACCGGCGGGACCAACAAAATCGCAACAATTTCTGCAACCGCGAATGTCACTTCTAGGGAAGCCGCTGAACTATAATCGCGGCACACATCGCCGCGATGCGCGCTACCGGCGGATGCAAAGTCGACTCTACAATTTTCTGGAGAGACCGCGGGGCCTACATGCAATATTCTATCATGTGATGGTGTAAGTAAAATCAATCAATCTATCAGTCAATCAATGTTTATTTACATCAGTTATAAATGTAGAAACAGTGAACCTTATTTTTATGATAATTCCAATTTATAAGCCACTTTTCCCAAATATTTTTGCCATTATTTCTAAATTGCTACAAATCGACTTCGGTAAAAATTTTAATGCAGTTTTAATATTTTATAAAAGTCATTGACAAACGGGAAAAAATGATGAAAAATCGGTTCTGTTTTGAAAAGTTATGGCCGATCGAAGTTTGGAAGAAATTCCCTTAGTAGAAAATGCCTATTACGAGTCATTTTTTCACACTTTCGGCCATATTTTCTAAAATATTGGTCGAAATGGAGTACAGTAAAACAATTTTATTCATATTTTGACCCCAGAAATCGACTGGGCACAAAAAATTTAGATTTTAAATTTTTATGCTTTTTTGACTTTTTGTCAAGGGGTCAGTATGAAAAAATGGTACAAGAAAATGAAAAATTTTCAAATGCCCAATTCCAACAAAATTCAAATGCAGTTTTAATTGCTCATGAAAACCATTAACAGAAATGTAAAAATTTTGAAAATCGGATGATTTTTGGCAGAGTTATGGTCGATCAAAGTTTTGAAGAAACTCCCTTAGTAGAAAATGCCTATTTCGAGTCGTTTTTTCACATTTTCGGCCATATTTTCTAAAATATTGGTCCGAATGGAACACTGTAAAACAATTTTATTCATATTTTGATACTAGAAAACGACTGGGCACAAAAAAATTCGATTTTAAAATTTTTTTTATTTTTCACTTTTTGTCAAGGCGTCAGTATGAAAAAATGGTACAAAAAAGTGAAAAATTTTCAAAATACCAATTTCAACAAAATTGAATTGCAGTTTTAATTGTTGATGAAAACCATTAACAGAAATGTAAAAATTTTGATAATCGGATAATTTTTGACAGAGTTATGGCCGATCAAAGTTTTGAAGAAACTTCCTTAGTGGAAAATGCGTATTACGAGAAACCCCCTTTAAAACACATATCTCTAGAAAATTTTTCACATTTTTGGTCATTTCTTCTAAAATATTGAACCAAATTGACTTTGATAAAAATTTGTTTACATATTTTATTGTCAATATTCTTTTTAGTTTTCTGATGGTGTTTACATGCCTCGCTCTGAGCGTGTTTTCCACCATCAAGGAGTATGAGGAGGATGCTGTATATATATTATTTCGCATGGAGATCATAGTGGTCATCTGGTTCACAATGGAGTTCGGTGCGAGACTGTGGTCCTCGGGCTGTCGCTCCCGCTACCAGGGCACGCTGGGTCGTCTTAAGTTCATAAAGCAACCATTTTGTATTATAGGTGGGTAAAATAATCTAACCTAACCTAACCTAACCTAACCTAACCTAACCTAACCTAACCTAACCTAACCTAACCTAACCTAACCTAACCTAACCTAACCTAACCTAACCTAACCTAACCTAACCTAACCTAACCTAACCTAACCTAACCTAACCTAACCTAACCTAACCTAACCTAACCTAACCTAACCTAACCTAACCTAACCTAACCTAACCTAACCTAACCTAACCTAACCTAACCTAACCTAACCTAACCTAACCTAACCTAACCTAACCTAACCTAACCTAACCTAACCTAACCTAACCTAACCTAATTTTCTAACCTTTCTGATGTTTCCCGGTAGATATTATCACCATTTTAGCCTCAATTGTAGTATTAGGCATGGGCACCTCCGGTCAGGTGTTTGCCACAAGTGCATTGCGTGGACTCCGCTTCTTTCAGATCTTGCGTATGGTGCGCATGGATCGGCGTGGGGGCACATGGAAGCTGCTCGGATCGGTTGTATACGCACATAGACAGGTAATCATTAAAAATATACCCAATATACACTACAGGGTATTAACTCTTATTTTTTTATTGTTACAGGAGCTCATCACAACCATGTATATTGGATTTTTAGGACTAATCTTTGCATCATTCCTAGTTTACATGTGGGAGAAGGACGTCAACGAGAAGTTTAACAATTTCGCTCAGGCGCTCTGGTGGGGCGTGGTATGTACATTTATTATAGTTAAATAACAGTAACACACATAAACACACATTCACACACTCACACACACATTTCAATAATTCACAGATTACGCTGTGTACTGTTGGTTATGGCGACATGGTGCCCATCACGTGGCAGGGCAAATTGATTGCCTCCTGCTGCGCCCTATTGGGCATATCCTTCTTTGCGCTGCCTGCGGTAAGTCGAACATTGCCACATCCATATCCACATCTACATCCGTTGACCGGATGGCAAAGCCATGCAACATTCATCATTGGCTCGCTCTCCTCTGCAGGGCATATTGGGCAGCGGTTTTGCGTTGAAGGTGCAACAACAACAACGTCAGAAGCACATGATCCGTCGTCGCCAACCAGCGGCCACCCTCATCCAGGCCGTGTGGCGTTGCTATGCAGCCGACGAGCATTCCGTTTCCATTGCCACTTGGAAGATACATCAGGTGGCATTGCCAAGTCCGCCCGCATCGTAAGTACCTCCCATAGACTCCATTTACAATCCCCAATCATTTCAAAGACAACATCTTAAAAGTGCCATAAAAACAGAGGTCTAGAAATTCTATACAATCTAGGGGTTTGCAGAGAATAGATACTTACAAAAAAAATTAAATTAATTAAAGTTTCAGTTTATTTAATAAAAATAATTTGGAAAAATTTTAGTTAGGAATGTCAACATTTTTTAAGAATATTGGATATATATAGAATTTTTTATTATAGAAAATATATTTCAATACAAATTTTACATTTTTTGAGGCAGTTTAATGTGGTTGAAGAAATATAAATAGAAATGTGAAGTTTCACAGTCTGAGAGAGGCCTCAACTAATAACTATAAAATAGATACTTAGATTTTCAAATTTCAGATTTTATTTTCGTAGCATAACTGAAATTTATTGGAAATGAAATTCATTACAAGACGAGCAGAGGGCACAGATTCACAAAATATGTATATAGCTCTAGGCAGTATTATACTTTTACAAAAGTCTTCAGTACTTTAAAATTTAATACAAAATAAATGTAAATATTATTATTTAATATTTTTTATGATTTTTTTTTTTTGAAATACAATTGAAATTCTTTAGGAATACAAATGCATTTATAGCAACTCGGATAGAAGTTATATTCTGATAATATATAGCTATAGTTCAGCAATTTTAGCGTTGTATAGTCACATATTCCTATACACACATCCACACCGAAACACACACACACACACACACCTATAGACACACACATTCACAGACATTGTCACACACCAAAAACAAATAGTTTGAGCTGGAATTATTTCGAAAAATCTTTGAAATGTTCTCGCCAAAAATAGACTGTACAATACACTATATATACTATGTACATACTAGAGGATACCCAAGATATATAATTTATATAATAGATATACATAAATATTTCACATACAGAATCAAAACTGTCGTCTCTACAATTAACAAAATTTCAGTTTCAGCATTAATTTGTTACAAAACTAAACATTTTTATTACTCGTACCTCGTTACCTCTTAACTTATCCAACCTTACCTTAAAGTTTATTCATTTTCTTTCATAATAATTTTTGATTAATATCTATATAAAAACTTTTCAGTTCAGAAAACTGGGAGCGATTATTAAAAAACATAACCGAATATAGGTAAAAGTTATAAACAACTTAAAAAAATAATTCAATTAAAAACAATAGCATTAAATACAAACAAAAGTCAAAATTCCAAACAAAAACAGCAAAAACTGATTTCAAAAACTGCAAACTGCAAATGCTATTCATGTTTAAGTTTTTTTTCCTAGGGTATCTTTCGCTTTATCAAGCACCAAGCCATTACTGCATAAATGCTCCTCAGTATCCTCATCGACTCGTAACAAAAATGCGAAATTAAACCAAAATTCATTTCTATAATCAAAATAAACAAACCACACACACACTCAACATTTCAATCAAATATTCGCAGCTTCTATGAACTTCTGTAACTGCACCCTCTATCGATACTATGCGTCTAACTGTTTCACATCAACTACCCATGTTACTTACCGTCTAACTATCTGTATCCCACAAATTCTTCAGCTCTCTCTCTCTCTCTCTCTCAGTTCAACTCTGCTAAATTCTATAATTTCGCAAATTATTTGGTTTCTGTTCCCCTCTTCATAATTAACGATAGTTAACGACAAATTGAATTAATCAATCTGATACAAATTGATTCTTATTGTGCTGCTGCTGTGTGATTAATCCAACCAACAAAAAAAAAAATCGAACAAAAAACAAACTAAACAAAACTCCCAAAATATACAATAAACAATATTAAATATGTGTGTACTAAAATAATTAACATGTGAGTTTAATGAAATGCATTTATTTTAATGACGATTTCAATTTATTTCAACATTTCGACATTTTTCACATTTCTCTTAATACAATTAATTTCCATTGATATAACACTAGATTTTTAAAGATGCACTATTTTTTGTAGTTTCTTTATATAAGACTTTTCTCTGTGAGTTGCCAACACATGAATAATGCAATGATATTAGCTGAAAGCACTTTTTAAATCACTTTAGATGCAGCCTTGCACTGTTTTATAAAGCTTTAATATTTTAGATATGTTAATGAATGTTCAAATAAATCACCAACATAATGACTTAGCTACATTTCAAAAGCAGTTAAATATGAACTTAATCTTAAGCTTTCGAAGGAGAAGTACAAACAGCTTTATGCAGTTAAACAGTGTTAAAGCTGCTTATCGTTGTATTAATTAGTGCTCAAATGGGTGCTTTTTCATGTTAAAAATGTTTTCAGTTGTATTCAACTCATGCACAACAAAGAGCTTTAACCAAAAGCTTTAACTAAAAGTTTGTTTCTTTATGCAGTTTATTTTCTTTCAAATTTAAAGCTTTAATTCAAGCACTACAAAGAGCTTTCATCTTAAGCTTTATTAAGTCGCACTTTCGGCTGTTGTCATTGGACATTGTTGGCAGTCAGCACCTGTCGCAAACAATATTCTTCTGTAACTACAGTGAACACGTGTTTAACTCCACAACAACACACATACACACACTCACACCTATACACACACACACTACCACAGTTGCACACTGACACTCGTATTTATTCTGTCGCTCAACTTGTCTGGCGTTTATTCAAATAATATTCATAGATATAATATAAAATATACATATATACTCCACTCTCCAAATTACCTACTATACCTTGCTCTGTCTTTGTAATGCTATCTCTTTCTATCTGTGTCAACTTTTGTTTCTGTTTCGCTGTATCTGTCTCATTTTATTGATTGCCGTATCATATTATTCCACAGACGGGCCTCATCCAGTTTTAAGCACAACACATCCTTTGTGGCCCGTTTGCCGACAATAAGACGCCACAAGAGCCAAACCATACAGACACCCGGAGCGGATGGTTCCAACTTGTCCAAGCCACCGGGATCGTCGCGTGCCTCCACCCGCTACACGCGCACCATACGCGACATCAACGCCTCCGTGGAGAATCTGGGTGAGTTTTGAGTCCCAACTCTATGTTATATATACTACTCTATATGGATATTCCCATCTTTGTTGATAACAATTTCGATTCTTTTGCATTTCGTTGGTTGAAGATTGCTTTCGCAAAAAAAAAAAAATATAAAATACAAAAAAAAAAAAAAAAAAAAAAAAAGATATGAAAAATATGTGCCAATACAGTTTCACTTGTTTTCAATTTCTGTTTGCACAGACACCCACACACACCCACAAAATACACACACTATCTGCACACACACACCGCACAACCATCTCTTTTAACATAATCATCAAATGAGAAAATCACAAAATCACAAAACCACAAAATGCTCATAACCAGTTATCGTTTATTCTGTTTGACTTCTGTTTTTGTTTTATTTTTATTCTGTTTTTTTTCTTATTCCCATTGCCTCTCGCATTCCTTTCCTCTAATAATACCTTCTTTCGCAACTCTCTTTTAGCACCACTCGAATTTCAAGCAGCTTCTATCAAATATTTCCTTTAAATATCTAACAAAATATTTTAAATAATTTTAAATTATTTTAAATTAGCTGCATTTGTTATTTATTTCAATTAAATTGCAAGTTAATTTTATTCAATCTGCTTAAGTAAGTTGAAGTCTTGAATTATAAGTTCAATTCAAGGTCAGAGTATTGTGCATAGGGATTATTTATAACGTTTCTCAACGTCACAACTTTAAAAATCCCAACCGATTTTCAAAAAAAAGTTGACTTTTGTTAATGGTTTTTACGAAATATTAAAACTGCATTAAAATTTAGTTAATATTGGCAATTTTAAATATTTCTAATACTTTGATCAAGTTAGAAACACCTTCACAAAAAATACAAAATTTTGACAATTTTTATAAAGGATTTTTATATGCCAAATGGAATTCCGGCATCAAAATATGTTTACAAAATTTTACCGGAGTCAATTTGGAGCAGTATTTTTGAAAATATTGCCGAAAACATAAGAAAACTGTTGAACTCTCCTGAACACGTCACTGTAATAGGAAAATCAGTAATAATAAATATCAATTCTTATGAAATGTTGTATCAATAAATGAATATTAAAATAGTAGTTGTTGATTCCAGACTAATTGATGTTGATTGGTTTTTCTATATAGATATAGATTTCTATTTGTAGGTAAAAAAAAAATATTATTAGGGGCAATGGAATATTTTCTATCCATCTATTTCTATAAATAGCTGTAACTCTTATGAAAGCATATAATTGAGGGATTAAAGGTGACATCTGTACAGTTCCAATCAGCACAAATCGCTATACATATACCCATATATCATGAACATTATACATAAATCAACACAATTTTCAATTTATGTAGAAAGAAACTTTCATTTACGCTGAATGCTTTTATTTCTTCTTAATGCGCACAAATAAAAATAAAAAAAATATATTCCCAAAAGAAAATATTAAATAAATCTCCTTATAAATAAATAAATAGTTTAAAAATCATATATAAATATATATTTTATATATATAGATATGTTTTCGATTTAAAGGAATGCTTAACAACTAAATACTATGATTATTGATTTAAGGGCATGTAACGAGTCGTGCAAATGTTTTGATTTTGAAAATGTTTTCATAAATATTTTTGTTTTTTTTTTTGTCATTTGATAAATCCTACGTTATTCCCTTTAATTGCGACCCATATAGACTACCGTGTCTCTTGATTGATTGGCATTTTGTGAAAGTGTTGAGCAAAAAATTAAAAAAAAAAAAAAAAATGGATGATCGAAAATTGAAAAAAAAAAATGAAGAATTTAAATGAAAAACGAAAATATAGAAATTACTTTAACATCTGGTTTGCAATTTTCAGAGGTAGTACAAAATGGCAAATCCATGAATCCGAGTTTTAGCGAAGATTCAGTTGCTGAAACAACTTGCTTAAAAAATATTAAAAATTCAGACGGTAAGTCTAAAAAGGTCCTGGCCCAGCCTACAAAATTTATTATACACACATCCAACTATCTCTCTCTCTATCTATCTATCTATCTATCTATCTTTATCTACCTATCTGTCATTTACAAAAAACAAAACCAAAAAAAAAAATGAGTTTTTTTATTATAAATTATTCAAAAGAACAAACAAAATTTAAGTATATTATCTTTGAGTGTTGTGTCAATGTTGTGGTCGCATTTTATTTAAAATTGAATTTGAAAAGTTATCAGTTGATGTTGTTATTGGTGAATGAAGCAACAAAAAAAATGCAATGCATATAAATTTATTATGTTTCTAATAACCTTATGTGATATGTGATTATAATATGTGATGACATGATCAGATGTGATTTGAGTTCAGCTTGAGGATGCCTGTGCCTAAGACCCCAAAAAAGAAAACCAAAGTCTGCGCCCAACTCCTGCAGGATGTGACTAATATACTTTTTCATATGACTACTACTACTACCTGTACTTTTACTACTACTACTCTTTCTACTACTTTGCTTCTACTTCCACTTCTACTCCTACTACTACTTTACTTTTAATTCTACTACTATTACTCTTACTACTCCTATTCTTACTACTCCTACTTTTACTTCTACTCCTACTACTACTGCTACTCCTACTCTTACTACTCCTACTTTTACTTCTACTCCTACTACTACTGCTACTTCTACTAATACTCTTACTACTCCTACTTTTACTTCCACTCCTACTACTACTTCTACTATACTTTTAATTTTACTACTATTACTCTTACTACTCCTATTCTTACTACTCCTAATTTTACTTCTACTCCTGCTACTACTGCTACTTCTACTATTACTCTTACTACTCCTACTTTTACTTCGACTCCTACTACTACTGCTACTTCTACTAATACTCTTACTACTCCTACTTTTACTTCCACTCCTACTACTACTTCTACTATACTTTTAATTTTACTACTATTACTCTTACTACTCCTACTTTTACTTCTATTCCTACTACTACTATTACTTCTACTTCTACAACTCCTACTACTACTACTACTCCGACTACTATCACTACTTTATCTACTATTACTCCGACTTTTACTCCTACTACTACTTTTCCATCTACTGCTGATATTACTCCTTCTACTACAACTTCTTTCACTACCAATCCTACTCCAACTACTACTACTACTCCTACTACTACTCCTACTTCTACTTCTACTACTCCTACTATCTTACTACTACTGCTCCTACTTCTACTATTCCTACTACTTCTACTACTCCTATTACTCCTACTACTACCATACGCACACACACACACACAGCTACCAATAGCAAAGACAACAACCAGAAAAACTTGGCTGAGCTGAAGCCTCCTGGCAGCTCCTCCAATACGCTGACTATACCCGTTGTGCTCTGCGGTTTCCTGCATGGCGACTTCTTTGGCTCAACGCTCTCGCTGCGTAATCCTCGCGTCACGCCCACACCAGATTTGGAGGCGGGGCTGCAGCAACAGCAGCAACAGCAGCAACCAGCAGCAAAAAAACAGCAGCCACCGACAGTTAGCGGCATTGTGCCACAATTGGAGGTAACGCCAGCGCCGGCGTTAATTGAGGCAGCAGATGCTCCGAGTCCGAGTCCAAGTACCGCTCCTAGTGCTACTCCCAGTGCCTGTGCGAGTCCTCGTAGAGGTCGCACAGGACGTTTCTTTGCGGCTGCATCACATTTTCTGGAAACGGGACTGATGCAGGCGACGGGCGGCATGGAGCCGCATGACGCCTTCTATGTGGCAAGTGCGTGTGGCAACAACACGAACAACTGTAGGCCAGGCATATGCTAAGCGAGTGTATGTGTGTATGTGTGTGTGTGTGTGTGTGTGTGTGTAGATATGTATTTATATATGTATATAGAATGTTGCTTGAAGAACTTGAAGACTGTGAATGGCATGAGAATGATATTTCAAAATTATTTTTAAAAATCGTTAATTCTTTTAAATTTTGAATAATTTGCTTTGCATTTTGGGCTGTATTAGCTAGCTAGCTCGCTCTCTCTCTCTCTCTCTCTCTCTCTCACATGCACCCCTTCTCTCTCACTCTAACTATCTATCTATCTGTCTCACACACACACACAAGCACACTATTGTTGTCGCATTCGCTCTAATTGTTGCGCCATAAGCACACACATACAGCTACACGAAGCTTGCTTAAACTCACACTTACACACTCACACACACATATACAACCCCACATACACTTACACACTTACATATATACACTATATTGATTGATATTGATATATACTATATAATATTTGTGTAATACGTTGATCTGTGCCTTGAAAACTAACCTAATTATCTCGTAATATTCTTATTGTATGTTTATCTTTCTTGTATTTTTATATATACAAATATATATATATATATATATTTTTTGTGCCCGCCTTGACCTTGACCTCCCTCCCCCCTTCTCGCTGCTATGTATATGTGTATGTACATGTATATGTATGCGTGTGACTCTGTGTGTGTGTGTGTGTATTAACGCTAACTATATGTATGTGTTGAAAACAAAAAAAAAAAAAAAACATTAAAAAATAAATACCATAAATAAATTGTGTGTGTATTGTGTTCGGATTATGTTTTGGACTTGACTTTAAACTTGTAACTGCATACATGCTACTAAAACCAAACTTAAAAAACAAAAACAAAAACAATTAAAAAATGCTAAAAAAAAAAATACCACAAAAAATACCGTATAAATTGTTAAAAACAACGCGAAGCAAACAACCAAAACCTAACGCACAAGTCAATCTCTCTGATTCACAAATTGCCCGCAGATGAGGATGAGGAGCCGCGTTGCACGCAGCTGACAAATCGGCACAAGATCGCCATACGCTTCATACGCAAGGTGAGTGACATTAGCCAACTATATAATTCGATATTATATATAGTACATACATATATACATACATATGTATATATCTAGGGTATTTAGAGGTGCTATTCCTAACCCCTTGATAAAAGGTCAAAAAATTTAAAAATTTTGTAATCGGAATATTTTGCGCTTAATTGAATTTTGGCATCAAAATATGTATAAAAAGCTATACCGGAGTTAATTTGGACCAATATTTTAGAAAATATGGCCAAAACAGTATAAAATGGAGAAAAAATCGAATAAATGATAATCTCCCTGACTTTGAGGAGCCATAACTTTGCCTAAATTCCAGTGACTGCCAAAATATTTTGGTATATCAATTTCCTACATCGCAATGTGCACAGAAAATCTTACTTGATTCAATTTGGACAAAAATGTTACAAAATATGGGAAGAAAGGTGAAAAAATAGATGCAACATCGCGTTTTTCGATACATTCAAATTTTCAAACTATCGTAACTTAGTCAAAAATCAACCGATTTTCAAAATTTTTGCAGTTCTGTGAATGGTTTTGATACTATTTTTAAACTACATCAAAAGAAATTCAACATTTTTGCATTTTAAAATTTCCTAACTCGCTTTGCAGCTCAAGTACTTTGTGGCGCGTCGCAAGTTTAAGGAAGCCCTGAAGCCCTATGATGTCAAGGATGTTATGGAGCAGTATGCGGCGGGTAAAAAGACTTTTCTTTATATTTTATAAAAGTTTATTTAATTTATATTCAAATTGGTATTCATTTTAAAAAGATTGATAACTTTGTTTCTATTAATATCTTAACATATCTATGTTAAAAACTTCTATGTAAAAATATTACGATTCGCTAACAATTTTATTTTTATTAAATACAAGTTTAGAAATATAGTATATAATCAATAATTTTTTTAACATATTAAGCAATAGTTGTTTTATAATTAATTTCCTATTTGTAAACTGCTTTCAGGCCATGTGGATCTGCTCGGACGCGTCAAAATGCTGCACTTACGGTGCGTATACTTAATTTTTAATTATATTATATTATATTATATTATATTATATTACATTATATTATATTATATTATATTATATTATATTATATTATATTATATTATATTATATTATATTATATTATATTATATTATATTATATTATATTATATTATATTATATTATATTATATTATATTATAATAATAATCATTTACTTACAGTCTCGATCAGATACTAGGCAAACAGGGCTCCAAGGCCAAGGATGTCTATGCCTCCAAGATCAGCTTAGCCTCGCGTGTGGTTAAAGTGGAGCGGCAGGTGGGTCCCTAAACTGTATTCCACTTCATATTCCTTCCATGTCAATCCTCTATTTCGACCAATAATATTATAAAAATTTTCTTCCCAAAATTTTCAGGTAGTAGACATTGAGGAGAAATTAGATATTCTCATCAAGGCGTATATGGAGGATCGTGATAGATTCTTAGCGCTTCCATTGCCCGCAAATCCGAAACCCAAAATACATTCCATTAGCCCTAGTCACAGTCACAATCTGCATCATCCGCATCACGTCCACAATCAGAACATGATCGATGTGTGGAAGCGCACGGCCACGCTTAGCGTACATCCCGAGCTAGTGCATCCGACGGCATCTCCAACCGCCGCCACTGGCGACCAACTGGATGCCAATGAAACCGCCTTAACATCCACACAGACGGCGACGGTAACAACGGATGCAATTGCCACACAGACACCAATGCCGCCGCATACACAGCATACAGCGACCAATACTAAGGTGAGTCGGATTTATGCTGAACAAGAATATATAAGTTGCGAAAAAGAGTGTTGAAAAAAAGGGAAAATATGCGTTATTCATCGACACACATCATTTTATCTGTGCTTTATTTATTGATACAGAAATTCTGCAAAATGATTGAAGGAGAGAGAGAGAGAGAGAGGAATGAGAGAAAGAGGGAGAGAGATAGAGAGAGAGAGAGAGAAAGTGGGAGAGAGAGAATGAAGGACTAAGTGGTATAGAAAAAAAGGATGTGAGAAATGATTGATATTGAGCGGAATGTAGAGAGAAGAATAAGAAGATGATGATGAAGAAGAAGAAGAAGGCGAATAAGAAGAAGAATAAGAATTAGATGAAAAATAAGAAGAAGAAGACGAATAAGAAGAAGAAGAAGAGTAAGAAGAAAAAAAGAATAAGAAATAGAAGAGACAGAGAGTCCCGGCTATAGCTAATGTAAAATTGAAGACAGGCCTGTTCTCAATTCCGAATTCGAATTAAACGTGTGGATTTGCAATATCTATCATTTTTAAATAACAACGATTTGTTTTAAATTTGGGAATGAGAACAGGCCTAGTTGATATTCTCACCAATACTCTTTAGATCATATAGATTCTATATATTTTTCTTCACATTTTCCTTTCATCTTCCAGTCTTCCGTGCTTAACTCATATCAGCTACCGCCTGAGAAGCAACAGCACAATGATGTATTTATGACTGATTTAGAGAATAGAACTAAAAAACGCGTTACTTTAAGGTAAGTAAAGAAAACATTATATATGCTCAAAATTGGAGTTCCTCCCTAATCAGGAAACATTTAAAGATAATATATATTAATTAGAAGCACTATCTCATTTTCATCACAAATAAATAAAAAAAAAATAGTTCTATATATCTCTAAAATCAGAACATTTACAATATTGAAGATCAATCCTAATATATTGAAATTAATTTCTGCATTAAACCGAATTGAATCACAAACTAAGTAGAAAATCTAATCTTCTCTTGTTATATATCTGTATATATGAATGTATATATATATATATATATCTTGCCCAATTCACAGCCTGCATAGATCCACATCGGAGCCATATAGCAAACACGAGCAGCGCATCAATATGCCAGATGAGGGCGCACAATCCTTGGATTCCAGTGCGAAGCCAACGCCGCCAGATAGTTCAAGTAAGCCAGGCCGTGCCTGAACTTCAAACAACTTCCAAAATCAGACAAATCAGACGCCAAAGATTCATTTGTTATCCTTGCCATAAACCAAAATAAAGCACAATTTCATTTCAAACAATTTATAAGAAAACGTTTTTATTTTCAAATTATATCATTCCATGCGAAAACATTTCTATATAAATTAATATAATATAAATATATATATATTTATTTATATTATATATTCTATTTATTTATATTATATATATTTTTTTTGTGCGCAGTTATTCTTATAGATGAGTATGAGGATTTCGAGGAGGAGGATCTGAACTGTGAGGGCGAAATGGAGCACTTCCCATCGTGGGAAATTGACAGTGATATCGGTGCCGATGTTATGGATGTGGATCCGGATGGTGACTGTGATGAGTCCACTGAGGACACGGCGCTACTGCAATGCGCCACCCGCACCGCCATTGTTATAACACCAATTAGTCCAGTAAATACTGCATATACTTAGATAATACTACATATTTTGGCAATACTAATCTTGTTCTACTTCCAAATCCATTAGGTAAGCTCCGCACTCAATCTTCAAAGTTTAAATGACCAAACAACAACGCTTAATAAATCAAATTTGCTTCCGCCAGATTCTGGTTAGCTAAGATCATCAATAGCAATTGATCATAAATTAGTCGATATGTAATATCTATTCTAAATATAATTGATATATAATATAACTACATATAGATATATTAAGTAGAGTGTGCTTGCTCTCGAGTCGAGCATACTCGGCTGTACCAAGTTCTAGAGTATCTATAAACATTCGTATACAACAAAAAAAAAAAAACAATTATTTTTACTTTTCCCATTTCAACGATTTGTATTTTCCACAAAACATTTTTAATGACCAAGAAAAGCAGGAAAATAAATCAAATAATTGCTGCCATAAAAAAACTAACATGTACATACATACAAACATCAAATAGCAAGACTTACAGATACCCTGTAAACTAGTTTTTTAGCTGATATAATTAGCTTGCAATTTGTTTTTTTTTTTATATTATTATTAGATTTGTTATTATTATTAATTAGCAAAGCAGGAGAGAGAGTGAACTTTGGTAGTAGATACAATATACATTTGTATATTTATATAGGGTATGTGAGAGTTTCTCAATTTAAAATTTGTTAATACTTAGCTTATGCAACAATATGATAACTAGCAGCAGCAACAGCAGCAACTCGAGGGCTCAAATAATATAAAAAAAAATGAAAATAATAAAAATAATGAAGGCAATCAATGCAGGAGAAAGTAAATAACGGAGAACTTGGCTGACAAAAATAATAACACCCTTAACTAAATTTAGACACAAATTTACAAGGAATACTATAGATTAACTACTAAATTAAGCAGCTGAGCAATGTTGACCAAAAGAGTGACCAAGGAGAACGGTGCTGAGTTGTTATCGCAAAGAACAAGTGATCAAAAGTAACTATAAAAGCTTAGGCATTAAATCAACTATTTAATTATATGCAAATTAAGAAACGAAACATCATTAAAAAGTCCATTTACTGACATCCTTTGTGTTCAAAATTTATGAGTCAATAATAAATCGATAAATTCAATTAACTGCTTAAATATACGATCTTCTACTTAATATATTTGCATTCCCCTCATTTCAAATAAAATTGACATTGTTTAGCTTTCATTTGAGAAAATCAACATCAATTAACTTTTTTTTTAACTCCCCACCAATAAATTAATAGGAGTAAATGCAACATGCAGTCCATTGACGAACAGGTCGCTGGATCGAAGCTCAGCACTGACAGCAGAGAATTAAAAAAAATGGTCGGTGGCGCTGTGGTTAAGCATTCCGCATAAAAGCGAAGAAGTCTCTGGTTCGAAGCTCAGCTCTGACAGCTGCAATTAAAAAAAAATGATCGGTGGCGCTGTGGTTAAGCATTCTGCTTAAGGACTAAGAGGTCGCTGGATCGAAGCTCAGCACTAACAACTGCTATTAAAAAAAAGTGATCGGCGGCGCCGTGGTTAAGCATTCCGCATAAAAGCGAAGAAGTCGCTAGATCGAAGCCCAGCTCTGACGAATGTTAATTCTATTTATTAAAAAAAGTGACGTCACAGCAGGAATTTAAGTTCAAGCTTTTGATGTGTATGCTAAACAACAGCACAATGGGTGAGTGCGTTAGAACCCAGCTTATGCTCAGTGAAGACGTGCACTACTCAAGTCTTAGTCAAGTAAAATGTACTTTCCCAAAAATGTGGGGGGGAGATGTTGACGAATGTGTGTGTGCGTTTTTGGTGATGTTTATAAGAATTTTAATAATGTGTCACAGAAGAGAGGGTGTGGTGGGGTGAGTGTTACTTATATATTATCGATTGCTAATTGGTGTGTGGAGGGGGGAGAGAAATAATTGTGTGAGTGTAGTTGTGTGTGAGTGTTGTTGTGTGTGTTTGTTTGTTGGTGTGGATTGTTCTTGATCTTCTCCTCCCTAGTACGTACTTAAACCTGCCGGTGTCGTCTGTTATTGAGAAAGAGAGAGAGAGGAAAAGTGAGAATTATTAACTTTGACTTTAAACTGAGCCTCTCCTCCTCCCACCACACACCATCCATCACTACACCCCTCCCACTACCAAGGCCACCACACCACCATATTTACAAGAAAACCATGTCATGTTTTCGCGTCTGACAGATCCATTTTTTTTGCCCAAAAGTTAGAGGCCGCAAATTCAAAGAATTTGTCATTTTGGGGTTTCCAAAATTTAAAATATGTCGCCTTAAGGATAACTAAGGATAAGGATAAATCACCAATTTCAGGAAAACCCAAAAACTGCAATAATGAAGCCCATCGTATTGATCTGATCTATTATTGGTTGTCAAACCTTAAAAGTATGCAACAAAAAATTATTTTCTATGAAGAAATTTTTGAAGGCTGGACCCAATAAAAATTGACCAAATATCACTAAATGTCCTGTATCTCACCCATTTCAAGGACAACATGGATGAAACTTGGCCACTTGGTAGTCCTTGTTATTGCGCATCTATTGACATAGGATTCTCCAGGATACTCAAGGACATGACCGAATTTTAAGCATTATTTGTTTTTTACAAAATTTTCCGTAGCTCGGGTCCTGTAAGGACATTCGTCCTTTTTGCTATGTCATTCGATGCAGGACCACGAGATCTATCATCCTGCAAAAGGACATTGAAATTATCCTTGATATGTCTGAGTTACAGGACATTTTGTGATTTTTGGTCCATTTTTAAAGGGTCCAGCCTTTAAAAATTTGCCTTAGAAAATAAATATTTTGTAGCATATCTTAAGGACAAAATATCGCAAATGCGGTAAAACTCACCAATTTTAATATCCGAAATTTTCCTCCGACAGGTATCTTCTTATCCTCTATGTGATGATACAATGAGCAAAAATGTCCTTGTATAAGAGAAGATATGCTAAGATATTTTAATGACAATTAAGATACCGCCAAATTACTGAAAAAAGATTCATTTCAATTTTTGCTATTGTTGAAATACTGACATTTAAGCATACATTTTTAATTTAACGGTTTACAATTATTTCAGAGATATTGAAATACAAGTTCAGTTATATGCTAAAGGACATTCAGTTAAATTATCGATAAACTAAATATTGAACGATAACAATGAACAATAAATTATCAAAATTCATGTGCGCTTTCCTTTCAGTTTTTTGGGCGGCGATGACTTTTTGCGCTTAAATTCTTGGAATTCCTCAAATATCTCTGAATCCGAGATATAGTCATTATCCCCTTCGACCGTATCCTTGACGACACTCAAGCATCGTTTTTTGGCAGAATTTACAGGCTTAGCGGGATGTTTTTGATGCTCCTGCTGAACCTCTTCATGCTCCTCTTGATTTTCCTGCTGTTCCAGCTCCATATCCAGTTCATTCTCTTCGTCGTGCGGTTCTCCCATAAGGATGCTGGTGTTGTGAACCTTACGCACATGCAAATTCAATTGGGCTGTGGTGTTGTAGGCTTTGTTACAGCCACTCTCGCAGTGATTACGACAGACAAACTTGGAGCCATGGACACGCTGCATATGGTTGGTCATGCCCTGGCGGCGTCCAAATCGTTTCGAGCAGATCTTGCACTCAAAGGCAAAGCGCCTGTAATGCTGTCCCAAGACATGTACCGAAAGCGATTTTTTATTCTTGGTGGTGAAGCTGCACTGCTCACAGCTGTAGGATTGACTGTGCAGCTGTAAAGGAAACAAAGGATTAGCCAGGACTAGGAGTTACTTTGCAGATTAAAGACGTTACTCGCTGATGTGCCTCCATTTCGCTTTTGTGATAGAATCCTTTTTCACAGACGGCGCAGTTGTAGCGTTTGTTATTCGAATGGACGACATTCATGTGGGTGTCGTAGTTGCGACGATTCTTCACCAGCTTCAGGCACAGATTACATTCCATGGGCTCATGCCAGTAGGCATGATGCTTCTGCAGCGCCTGCTCATCCTTGTAGGACGCCTTACACAGGGGACAAATGAGATTATCTGAAATGGAGGATGCAAATCATAAAGGGCAATAGATATGATGAAGGATATAGAGTTTTACTATTATTGTGACTGCGTGCCACATGCACGGACAAGGACATCTTTGAGCGGCATTCCTTCTGGCAAAACTGACAGATCCACTCAGCTAACTTGGGTTGTGCCGTCAACTTGGAGCTACCATCATGTGTACGCCGCTTGTGGGTGTACAGGGAATTCCAGTTGATGTAGGCTTCACAGCAATCCTGCAGAGAAAGCGCAAGTATAAAGGATATGTCAAGAAGTACAGAATCAATTTCCTCACTTCATAGTCACACATATAGTACAGGCAAATCTCTAGCTTGCGATGCGCCACATCTGCACGCTGCAACTGATAGTTTCTAATGTGATGGCGATAGAGTTTCATGTCCCCAAACTCCTTGTTACATGGCTGGCATACGAAGACACCATTCGTATGTACTCCCGACTCTCGGTGAGCACGCAGATCCGACTTCTGTTTGTAGTAGGCGGAGCAGTATTCACAGATGTAGGCATCCCGCAACAGTTCCACATAGATATCCGCACCAAAGCAAGGCGAATCCTCATGCTCTATATGAGCCTGGCATACAATGGAAAATAAGAAACTTGAACGGAAATGGTTGCGAGGATCTCTTACCAGCAGCTTGGCATGATTCTCGCTGAGCAGCCCACAGCAATTACAGACATGCACCTCGCGTTCTATGATCAGATGCTTCTTCATGTGTATGTTGTAGGTGGCCTCCGTGGCGAATTCCCGACTGCACAGCTCGCAGCTTATGAGGCTGCCATGCGTGGTGCGCTGGGAATAGAAAATGAGTGTTGAAGCATCTACTGGAATTAAGGGATATGCCGCCACTTACAATGTGTCCATTGAGGCGTCCCCGTGTCTCGAAGTTGGCATTGCATTCGTTGCAAGTGAAGGTGGTGCTGCTGACATTTGAATGGGATTTGTTGTGCTCCATGAGAGTCGCTGAATCCCGGAAATTTCTATCGCAGCTGCACAGCAAGAAAAGGAGAGAGAATATGAGGTTTGCTAGTATCGGGTTTCAGGATTCAGGACATTTGTCTTACATATCACAGAAGAGTGTGCCCTCCGGTTCGTGAGTGTAGTGCAAATGCTGGAAGAGATCATCAATGTTGGTGTTGGCATAGTTGCACACGAAGCAAGCGCGTGGTCTGTGTCGCTCCAAATGGAACTGATTGTGGAAGTTGAAGCTGCAATCAAAAATGAATGTGAAATCTGAATTTTCCAATATTACAACAACTTACCGCTTCCAGGATGGAAATTCCAGGCCACACATTTCGCAATAGAGGCGTATACCGCGACGCTTCTTGATGACATGGGCGCAGGAATGTTTGTTGTACTGCAGGATATTGGAGAAGGTCATGTGACACTCTGGGCAGCTGCCATAGATGGGAATGCTGCAAAGCAAATTCCAGTTAAGAACTTGTCTACACATAATTTTAGCAATCCCTGCTTACTCTGCCACTGGGGCATGCAACACGACCAGATGCATGGCCAGATATTTGCGTCCCTTTAGCTCCGTTTTGCAGCCCTCAATGGGACAGATGTAGCGGTCCTGTGGCAGCTTATGTGACTTGAGCATGTGCGCCAGGAGATGCTCGAACTTGCCACACTTGAGCTTGCAATGCCGGCAGACGGTGGCCCAGTCGAAGCTCAAGCTCTCAAAGCAGGTCTTCACCACGCTGCTGAGGTATTCATAGAGATCTTTTATGTCATCAGCTGAAGGTAGAGAGCAAGATACAAAGAAATAAGTAATACGATCTCGGCGAGAATCGTTGGTTGACTAGACTTACAGTCTTTGATTAGCACAAAGTTGAAGGGTTCCACTTTTATGGAATCACCGTCTTCACTTTGACTGTCGTCCTGGGACTCATTGGTCGCACTGGAAGCAGCCTTCTTTTCCAGCTTAAGAGGCGGCAAATCCGAATCTGTTGAGGATTCTATAAAGCGGATTCAATGATCATCAATTTGTTGTATAAGACTATATAGTATTCCTACTCACCATCCTGCTCTGCCTCTTGTTCGTCCTCTTCTTGCTCCAGCAGAAACTCCAAATCATCACCATCTTCCGCTTCCTTGGACTGCTCCTCTTCAGGCAGTTCCTCTGTTGCTGCCTCCAACTGTTCAACTGTCGCCGCTGCCTCCGCAAACTTGTCATCGACATTTGCCGCCTCCTCATCGTTGAGTATATCACGTATCATGGCGCTAATCTGCTCCTGATCCCTGCTCTGCGTCGTCTCCTTCGAGCGACGTTTCGTGCTCTCCACTTTGGCCGTGGAGGCATCATATGTCTTTGCCTTGGGTGGAAATCTGAGGGAGTGTGCCGTGGCTGCCGCCGCCTTCCCACGGGTCACACGCACATCGACAGGCCTCTCGATCTTGACAAGATTCACAGCAGCAGGAACTGGCAATGGCGTCGCCTTGGCCATTGTTGGCTTCTTTATAGCTACTTTGGCAGCACTGGCGGCTGAGACTGCGGCGGCAGCGACAGGAGATTTATTTGCAGGCGGCGTTGGTTTTGCTGCCAATGGAACACCTTTTTTGAGGGCAGCTGAAGCTGCAGCCGCAGTGGGCGTGACTGCTTTTGTAATTGGCGGCGGTTTGTTCTTTTTTGCTGCATTAGCGGCATTTTGACGCCGCTCCAGTTCATCGATGTCAAAGAAGCTTATTAGCGTGTTCACACACTCACGGCACAACAATTGTGATTTTTCGGCATCGGGCTTGACAGTAACTTGAAAATATTTGGACAGTAGATCCGGCAGGCCAATTTCAATGCCCACATCATCGAATATCTCCTGATATGCATCTTTGGAATTCACTACAGAGCAATGAAGGCAGCTAGCACGAATTTCTGCACTTCTACTTTTATTTTCCGACATTTTAACTTTTTACACACAACACGATGCTGACATGCAGAATCGCTGGACGATATGAAATGCGTGTAGAAAAACAGTGTTGCAAAGCACGTGCATAACAGCTATCGATAAATTATCGCAACAGACGCTTTGGTATTTATTAGTGCATTTTCATACTACAAACAATTACTACGTAATCGATAGATTCAATAATTGGCGCCAAAAATTTAACTGTTGACCCGTTTGAGCAAAGCAAAATAACTATACGAGCAGTTAACAATCTGAAAAAAGAGAAAAATTATTTGAAATGCTAAAACTCAATACAAATTTCTCATACTGAAGCGAATGTGGGTAAACTAAAGGTCTGTGTGTGATTTATGGTGCGCATCTCAAGCGGCGTATCAAAACGAAGCATCATCAGCAGACACATCTTCCTGTTGGCCTTGCTCCAGCTTGTCCACTCAGCGGAATAGAGGGCATTACTTAACAGCGAACTCTGGTAAGTCACATCATTGGCCGCCTTGCACACGAGAAAGATTTGCAGCAACATGACAAACTGATACATTGCCGTCTTGATCATGAACGCGGTTTCCCCCGTGTTTATGGACATATCATAGAAATTGGAGATGAGCACCAGCACCGAGCAGAGCAGCTGCGTCGATTCCGGCACCTTGATGAAACCATCCACAAGCTCTTGCAGTCGCACTATGCGCCGATATTGCAGACAGCAATCCCTCAACTCTAACCCAATGCGCTCATCCTCTTCATCACTTTGGACTGCTCCTAAATTCTGCAATCGCATCGACAACATGGCCAACTGGACCCGCAAAAATATCAATAGTGCCGGCACTATGGAGTCGAAGGCAATGTTCAGCCAGCAAGTGGGCATCAGCGACAGCACATGATACGTATAGAGTCCGTAGTAGCATCCTGCAGAGCTCAACGAGCAGGGTTCATACATGGACAGGGGGAGGGCGCTGTTGTCCACAAACCACTGGGTGACTAGTATGAGTCCCGCGGCCAGTGACGACATAATCCCATAGCAATTGCGCCACCTGATGGCCAAACTGCAGGCATCCTTAAAGACCACAGTCTCCTGATCCGATCTTGGGCGAAAGTGGGTGGCATGCATCATGGTTATAAGCTGGGCATGCTGCTGCTGTCGCAAACGTATGTTGAGTAGCTTCATCATACAGGACATCTCTGTGGCGAACATGAAGAACACCTGGAGTATGACACTCAGCTGATCCAAGCTGCCCAAGACGCGTATCCCGAAGAAGAGCAGCATGATGGCTACAATCCCAAAGAAGATCCAAAACCGTAGCTGATGTTGGCAACGCTGCAGCCGTGTAGCACCTAGATGCGGTTGCCACAAGCCCAATATGTGGAAAAACCACACCTGATACTTATATATACTCTCGGTAATCTCTCTATACTCCGAGGGAATCATCTTCTAAGGAAACTTTGCACTTTGCGTGGAATTTACAGTGCTGAGGACCTTTTATAGTCTCGCTACGTGCAAGTATAATGCAGTATAATGAGCTCTAATGAGCCTCAGTAAACATACACTGCCCGAAATTCTATACCAACTCACCGAACTGAACAGTGCCAAGTCAAAGGCATGGCTGGCGTTGAGGGTCCTGATGCGTACGGAGGTGCCCAGGCGCTGCATGAACATGAACAGGAGCCGTCGATTGGCACGGGGCCAACCCACCCAGTTGGACTTGTAGAGCTGATGGGGAAGCTCCGCACTACGTTGGGTTATCTCGCTGAGAGATAAGAGGATAGACTCTAAAATTATCTCGAACTAAATTTTGCAACTCTAATATTTTCTTTATAAAGAAAGCAGTTGGAATGCAATTTTTGAGGAGATCTAAACTTCTAAACTTCCAACTGCTCGACTACAAAATTATCTCGTACTTTGAAAAAATAAAATGTATAAAATTGTAACCTACACGTAAATTTAGTAGAGATATTAAGTATCATTTATGCACTGTAACTTACCCGGCAAAGTAGCACAAGATGAAAACCTGCATCAGCATGCAACTCTGATAGATGAAAAACTTGAGAAAAACCAACTTTTCATCGGATAACTGAGGAACAGTGAATTAACTACGGTACCCCGACATATATGAGATCCCCACTTCAACACTCACCAGCGACATGGCATAGAAATTGGCTGTCAGAACCACAACGGAGCAGAAGATCTGCGCTGAAATGGGCTTATAGACCATTCTCTCGATATTGGCGGCCAGTTCCACAATATGCATATAGTAATCGATGCAATGTTGTAGCTGCTGTTTCAGTGTGTGCTCCTGCGGCTCCTCATCGTGTCCCAAATGCTGCAGACGCCAGGCCAACATATCCAGTTGGCAACGCACAAAGATGAACAAGGAGCAGCACAACGAATCGAACGATATGTTCATGAAACAGGCCAACGAGAGGGCAATGCTCTGATAGGCATAAGCGAAACAATAGCCAAAGGAGCCCGGCTCATCACTGAATGGATTGTAGGTGGCCAAGGGCAGCTCGGTATTATCTATGGCATATTGGCTAAGTATTACCATAGTCAAGGCTGTCACCGATATGATGCCATAGTATTTGAAGATGCGACGACTCAGAGCGCGTGCCTCACCAAAGATGCATTCCTCCTGCGGATTCTCCGGATGAAACTCTACCCCATGCAGCTGCCCAAACAGGCGCAAGAGATGAAAATTGTTCAACTTAAAGCAGAGCACCTGAAGGGCAGAAACGCGGTAACTACTTAGAGTAAGATAATTTGGATTTAACCACCAACCTTTAAAGTATATGCTATGCATGTGGAGAGCACAAAGGATCCCCGGATGACCTCGCTCATTTGGCTTATGTTGAGCACAATGTGGAGTATGAGCAGCACATCAAAGATCAGTATCCAGAAACCGAACACATGCCAGAACTGCAGGCACTGCCAATGCCCCGACCAAATCCCATAGAAATCAAGTATACGCTGTTGTCCACAATAGAAGATCCTCACAGAGGTATCAAAGTTTACTGGCATCCTGACTGTTGAACCTTTTGAACCTAGACTGAGGGCTGCTGGGGTTATTTATACAGAGTTTGTTGGCCAATAACAATTAAAAGCTCGTTAGTCTAACTTAATTAAAATTCACATTACGTAATAATGGGCAGGACCAAGTAGAACTCGACAAAAATATATCTCGTACCTCTTATACATTAGCGCTGAGTGCTTTAATGCAGTTGATGAAAATTATAGAATAGGTTTCTAAGAAGAGAATTATTTCCTTCTTACTATAACATACAATCCAATTAGGTAAAGATATATTAAATATTACTAGGGTTTCAAGTTACTTAACAATTTCGCTCAGTGTGTGTGTGTCGTTTTCTAATGAGGTCCACGTTGTTAGGTAAATATACTTAATTATTTAATGAAAATTATAATGTCAGCGATTGAAAAATAAGACGCAGCAAAAATTAAATGAAAATTACTTAAATTTAATACAAGTTAACCTAATTCTGTAAGCATTTAGTATGGAAATTTGTTGGGATTGCAACAGTAGGTGAATCCATTTTTTGGCCCACTTGGTAGACTCAAAGGACACTTCACTTCCTCGCAAAAATCACGAGGTGGCGATATACATTTCTCAAAGAATGTGCAGTTGTAGGTAAGGAATGCATAAATGTAGTTGCCATTGGCATCTCGTACCACTTTGTAGGTCCAATATGGAACTGGTAAACGGGAACCACCGTTTAAAAATACTTTACGCCAATTACTATTCATATCTTGCAATAGAAGGATATCAATGCCCCCAGTTTTGATGTGGAAGTATGAGTCTCTGGGCACCATACTGCGTATCCAGCGTTCAATTTTCTCCCAATTACCGTCGTTGATATCTTTGAATTGGGGCACAATATTCAAATACCGAAAGGTGCTGATCATTTGATCGGCAAACAGGAAGTCGGCCGAGGCAACCAAGTGACCTCGATTGATGACCAATGCCCCGTTGTTGGATATATACTGTGAGCCGAACGTGTTCGTAATAGCATTGAATATGTTGCCCTTTATGTAGGATGTGGCTTCAGCGGGTGTCACTACCCCATCCGTGGTGAACTCCACAAAAGGACGCCTCGCAACTAGTAGAACATAAAAAGGATGCTCTCACATATATACAAAGAGCAAAAGGACTTACAAAAGGACTTCCAGTAGACGTCACTCTCCGCATACCACACGCGTCCAATGCGAGCATCATAACACGATCTATAGAGTTCCAGATGCTGACCCCCAATGCTATAACCTATGCCATATAAATTACCGTCACACTGTGTGCTTCCCAACATTTTCGCGGATGTCTGTAGCGGATTATGACAGGCCACAAGCGCAGAATCAAGGGTGAATTTGCCATCGTTACACGTGATTTCCCGCACATTATCTTCGGTGCATACCAAGTAGAGGGTTACACCATTCTTCACAAACTGTGATCGTTGCAACTGATAGGATCCCGATCCATCACGATACATGTATATACGACGTGTTCCTTCAACCATATATTGTGTTATTTCACAATCGATCCCGGCAGCTTACATAATATTTAGACATTTACATTTTTTCGAACATTATTGTTGTTAGAACTTTTTACCAATCCAAATGATACTCTGCAGTATCAGCATCAATGCAAACCATCTGAATTTTGTCATTATAAATATTTAAAATTTGGAAATGTTTTCAAAGGGCACCAAAATGGGATATATATATACAATTTTTTAATTCACATGTCTTTACTCAGCGCACTTGATCTCAAAATAAAATATTTGATTTTGTCACTTACCAAAACGTCCTAAATTTTAAGCCGGATTTGAATTCATTTCATACCAATTATTACAATATTTTCGAAATATTCGTTTCATATACATTTTCGATATCCATGTCTGATTTCAACTATCCCAATATGAAAGACGTGTGATTGACAGTCCACTCGTGGATAACACTTTATTGCTTTTATCACATTCAATGGGATAAGCTAGATAAGTGAAAAAACAATATATAGATGTTGTTTGGTTGTTAGCTGAATTCTCATCCGACATCGAAAATTGTTGTTCGTGGTACTGTACTTTAAAACTGATAATCATTATTATATTGGATTTGTCCAAATGTAGACTTCACTATCTTTCACATCTAAATATATGTATATATATATATATTTTTTTTTTTGATTTTCTTTTTTTTCTACTTCAAATAATTCTTTTTCATTCAGAATATTATCTTGCTGACTAACATAATATATAAATTAAACAAAATTATATATAAAATAAAATTTATAATTGTGCTTGCGCAAAATAATAAAATAAAACAAACTTAATGCTATAAAAATATGCAGCTCTGGACAAAATAAAACAAGATTTCAATTGAAAATGAAATGCAAATGCTATGCAAAGAAAAATGTAAAAGAATTGCAAAAGGATTCCAAATGAAAATGGATTGAAAGAGCGTGGATGGGAAAGGGAGTCTGTATGAGAAAGATTAGGGACACTTCTAATCTGCTTCTAACTTGTTCAAAATTGCTCTGCGAAATCTCACACAAATTGAAACCTATATAGATATCGAAGATATATCAGGTCGATATACATGTATATAATACGTGCAAGTGCATCTTATTTTTCTCTTTCATAAACTTTGATAAATGCTATATAAAATAACTATACTTTACGTGTTGTTAAAAATGTTCTTCAATTGTTATCCTGTTTGTTGATCAACTTCAATACAACCTTGCCACCCTGCACATCTAAGGCATACAGACTGCCATCCTTAACCTCATTGTTGAGCACCTCATCGGTGACACAGACATGCACTCCCGACGGCCCCGATATGTATACAAGGCTCTTGCCCACTTCATTGAAAATGTTCGAGCCGCTGCCCGAATACTTTGAATGCATGCCCCAATTGTTGTACAGAGCGGCAGCAGCGGCTCCCCCATTCTCCAGACCAGCACCAGAACCGCCCTTGGCCATAAACTCATAGAATCCCGGCAGCTTGTACAGCTTCTGTTGCAACTCCTTGGCCGTGTTGGACAGCAAATAAATGGCATTGTAACTGCAGCCATCCATGCTCGCGTACAGCGTCAGACGAGGAGCAATTGTTCTGCAAAACAGAGGGACAGGAGGAGTAGTTAGTAATCTAAGGAAAACATTGATAATTAACAAAAAAAAAAATTAAAAGTATTCAGCTCTGTTCTTACTTCCGATATAGAACGAAAGTTTGTAGTTTGAGAACAAGCCTGATTATAAGATTTTAAGTTTCTTTTGAAAGAAAAATATAATAATGATATTTCATTTTATTTTCATTTAATTTATTAATTTACTATTTATTTTAATATACTTTAATATTTTCAGTCTACCACTTTAAAATATTGGTCCAAATCAAGTGCGTTAAGGATTTTTATACTCATATTGATGCCAGAAATCGATTGGGCACAAAAAATTTCGACTTTAAGACTTTAACTTTTTTGACATTTTTTGCAAGGGGTTAGTATGCAAAAATGACCAAAAATGAGTCAAAATTGAAAACTGACAGAATAGAAAAATTTTTGATGTAGATTCAAAATATGATCAAAACCATTGACAAAAATGCAAAAATTTTGAAAATCGGTTGATTTTTAGATAAGTTATGGCTTCTCAAAGTTGCAAAAGCCTCAATTTTTTGTACTAAAAAACAGGTTTCCTACAATTTTTCACTTTCCTTCCATATTTTTCAAAATATGTAATAAACTTTTGATACCGATTGAAAATACGATCATCGCGATATCCAGAAATGCATAAATATGGAAAATCGGCTAAGGAGTGGAAAAGTTATGGCTTCTCAAAGATGAGGAAGATTTTATTTTTTTCTCAAAAAGCTGTTTTTCACCATATTTTCAGTATTTTGACTATATTTTCTAAAATATTGGTCCAAATCAAGTGCGTTAAGGATTTTTATACTCATATTGATGCCAGAAATCGATTGAGCACAAAAAATTTCGACTTTAAGACTTTAACTTTTTTGACATTTTTTGCAAGGGGTTAGTATGCAAAAATGACCAAAAATGAGTCAAAATTGAAAACTGACAGAATGGAAAAATTTTTGATGTAGATTCAAAATATGATCAAAACCATTGACAAAAATGCAAAAATTTTGAAAATCGGTTGATTTTTAGATAAGTTATGGCTTCTCAAAGTTGCAAAAGCCTCAATTTTTTGTACTAAAAAACAGGTTTCCTACAATTTTTCACTTTCCTTCCATATTTTTCAAAATATGTAATAAACTTTGATACCGATTGAAAATACGATCATCGCGATATCCAGAAATGCATAAATATGGAAAATCGGCTAAGGAGTGGAAAAGTTATGGCTTCTCAAAGATGAGGAAGATTTTATTTTTTTTCTCAAAAAGCTGTTTTTCACCATATTTTCAGTATTTTGACTATATTTTCTAAAATATTGGTCCAAATCAAGTGCGTTAAGGATTTTTATACTCATATTGATGCCAGAAATCGATTGGGCACAAAAAATTTCGACTTTAAGACTTTAACTTTTTTGACATTTTTTGCAAGGGGTTAGTATGCAAAAATGACCAAAAATGAGTCAAAATTGAAAACTGACAGAATAGAAAAATTTTTGATGTAGATTCAAAATATGATCAAAACCATTGACAAAAATGCAAAAATTTTGAAAATCGGTTGATTTTTAGATAAGTTATGGCTTCTCAAAGTTGCAAAAGCCTCAATTTTTTGTACTAAAAAACAGGTTTCCTACAATTTTTCACTTTCCTTCCATATTTTTCAAAATATGTAATAAACTTTTGATACCGATTGAAAATACGATCATCGCGATATCCAGAAATGCATAAATATGGAAAATCGGCTAAGGAGTGGAAAAGTTATGGCTTCTCAAAGATGAGGAAGATTTTATTTTTTTCTCAAAAAGCTGTTTTTCACCATATTTTCAGTATTTTGACTATATTTTCTAAAATATTGGTCCAAATCAAGTGCGTTAAGGATTTTTATACTCATATTGATGCCAGAAATCGATTGAGCACAAAAAATTTCGACTTTAAGACTTTAACTTTTTTGACATTTTTTGCAAGGGGTTAGTATGCAAAAATGACCAAAAATGAGTCAAAATTGAAAACTGACAGAATGGAAAAATTTTTGATGTAGATTCAAAATATGATCAAAACCATTGACAAAAATGCAAAAATTTTGAAAATCGGTTGATTTTTAGATAAGTTATGGCTTCTCAAAGTTGCAAAAGCCTCAATTTATTGTCCTTAAAAAAAGGTTTTTAATAATTTTTCACTTTCCTTCCATATTTTTCAAAATATGTAATAAACTTTTGATACCGATTGAAAATACGATCATCGCGATATCCAAAAATGCATAAATATGGAAAATCGGCTAAGGAGTGGAAAAGTTATGGCTTCTCAAAGATGAGTAAGATTTTATTTTTTTCTCAAAAAGCTGTTTTTCACCATATTTTCAGTATTTTGACTATATTTTCTAAAATATTGGTCAAAATCAAGTGCGGAAAAGTTTTTTATACTCATATTGATGCCAGAAATCGATTGGGCACAAAAAAATTCGACTTTAAGACTTTAACTTTTTTGACATTTCTTGCAAGGGTATGGTATACAAAAATGACCAAAAATGAGTAAAAATTGAAAACTGACAGAATAGAAAAATTTTTGATGTAGATTCAAAATATGATCAAAACCATTGACAAAAATGCAAAAATTTTGAAAATCGGTTGATTTTTAGATAAGTTATGGCTTCTCAAAGTTGCAAAAGCCTCAATTTTTTGTACTACAAAAAACAGGTTTCCTACAATTTTTCACTTTCCTTCCATATTTTTCAAAATATGTAATAAACTTTTGATACCGATTGAAAATACGATCATCGCGATATCCAGAAATGCATAAATATGGAAAATCGGCTAAGGAGTGGAAAAGTTATGGCTTCTCAAAGATGAGCAAGATTTTATATTTTTCTCAAAAAGCTGTTTTTGACCATATTTTCAGTATTTTGACTATATTTTCTAAAATATTGGTCCAAATCAAGTGCGTTAAGGATTTTTATACTCATATTGATGCCAGAAATCGATTGGGCACAAAAAATTTCGACTTTAAGACTTTAACTTTTTTGACATTTTTTGCAAGGGGTTAGTATGCAAAAATGACCAAAAATGAGTCAAAATTGAAAACTGAAAGAATGGAAAAATTTTTGATGTAGATTCAAAATATGATCAAAACCATTGACAAAAATGCAAAAATTTTGAAAATCGGTTGATTTTTAGATAAGTTATGGCTTCTCAAAGTTGCAAAAGCCTCAATTTTTTGTCCTTAAAAAAAGGTTTTTAATAATTTTTCACTTTCCTTCCATATTTTTCAAAATATGTAATAAACTTTGATACCGATTGAAAATACGATCATCGCGATATCCAGAAATGCATAAATATGGAAAATCGGCTAAGGAGTGGAAAAGTTATGGCTTCTCAAAGATGAGCAAGATTTTATATTTTTCTCAAAAAGCTGTTTTTGACCATATTTTCAGTATTTTGACTATATTTTCTAAAATATTGGTCCAAATCAAGTGCGTAAAGGATTTTTATACTCATATTGATGCCAGAAATCGATTGGGCACAAAAAAATTCGACTTTAAGACTTTAACTTTTTTGACATTTCTTGCAAGGGTATGGTATACAAAAATGACCAAAAATGAGTCAAAATTGAAAACTGACAGAATGGAAAAATTTTTGATGTAGATTCAAAATATGATCAAAACCATTGACAAAAATGCAAAAATTTTGAAAATCGGTTGATTTTTAGATAAGTTATGGCTTCTCAAAGTTGCAAAAGCCTCAATTTTTTGTACTAAAAAACAGGTTTCCTACAATTTTTCACTTTCCTTCCATATTTTTCAAAATATGTAATAAACTTTTGATACCGATTGAAAATACGATCATCGCGATATCCAGAAATGCATAAATATGGAAAATCGGCTAAGGAGTGGAAAAGTTATGGCTTCTCAAAGATGAGGAAGATTTTATTTTTTTCTCAAAAAGCTGTTTTTCACCATATTTTCAGTATTTTGACTATATTTTCTAAAATATTGGTCCAAATCAAGTGCGTTAAGGATTTTTATACTCATATTGATGCCAGAAATCGATTGGGCACAAAAAAATTCGACTTTAAGACTTTAACTTTTTTGACATTTCTTGCAAGGGTATGGTATACAAAAATGACCAAAAATGAGTCAAAATTGAAAACTGACAGAATGGAAAAATTTTTGATGTAGATACAAAATATGATCAAAACCATTGACAAAAATGCAAAAATTTTGAAAATCGGTTGATTTTTAGATAAGTTATGGCTTCTCAAAGTTGCAAAAGCCTCAATTTTTTGTCCTTAAAAAAAGGTTTTTAATAATTTTTCACTTTCCTTCCATATTTTTCAAAATATGTAATAAACTTTTGATACCGATTGAAAATACGATCATCGCGATATCCAGAAATGCATAAATATGGGAAATCGGCTAAGGAGTGGAAAAGTTATGGCTTCTCAAAGATGAGCAAGATTTTATATTTTTCTCAAAAAGCTGTTTTTCACCATATTTTCAGTATTTTGACTATATTTTCTAAAATATTGGTCCAAATCAAGTGCGTTAAGGATTTTTATACTCATATTGATGCCAGAAATCGATTGGGCACAAAAAATTTCGACTTTAAGACTTTAACTTTTTTGACATTTTTTGCAAGGGGTTAGTATGCAAAAATGACCAAAAATGAGTCAAAATTGAAAACTGACAGAATGGAAAAATTTTTGATGTAGATTCAAAATATGATCAAAACCATTGACAAAAATGCAAAAATTTTGAAAATCGGTTGATTTTTAGATAAGTTATGGCTTCTCAAAGTTGCAAAAGCCTCAATTTTTTGTACTAAAAAACAGGTTTCCTACAATTTTTCACTTTCCTTCCATATTTTTCAAAATATGTAATAAACTTTTGATACCGATTGAAAATACGATCATCGCGATATCCAGAAATGCATAAATATGGAAAATCGGCTAAGGAGTGGAAAAGTTATGGCTTCTCAAAGATGAGCAAGATTTTATTTTTTTCTCAAAAAGCTGTTTTTCACCATATTTTCAGTATTTTGACTATATTTTCTAAAATATTGGTCAAAATCAAGTGCGGAAAAGTTTTTTATACTCATATTGATGCCAGAAATCGATTGGGCACAAAAAAAATTCGACTTTAAGACTTTAACTTTTTTGACATTTCTTGCAAGGGTATGGTATACAAAAATGACCAAAAATGAGTCAAAATTGAAAACTGACAGAATAGAAAAATTTTTGATGTAGATTCAAAATATGATCAAAACCATTGACAAAAATGCAAAAATTTTGAAAATCGGTTGATTTTTAGATAAGTTATGGCTTCTCAAAGTTGCAAAAGCCTCAATTTTTTGTACTAAAAAACAGGTTTCCTACAATTTTTCACTTTCCTTCCATATTTTTCAAAATATGTAATAAACTTTTGATACCGATTGAAAATACGATCATCGCGATATCCAGAAATGCATAAATATGGAAAATCGGCTAAGGAGTGGAAAAGTTATGGCTTCTCAAAGATGAGCAAGATTTTATTTTTTTCTCAAAAAGCTGTTTTTGACCATATTTTCAGTATTTTGACTATATTTTCTAAAATATTGGTCAAAATCAAGTGCGGAAAAGTTTTTTATACTCATATTGATGCCAGAAATCGATTGGGCACAAAAAAATTCGACTTTAAGACTTTAACTTTTTTGACATTTCTTGCAAGGGTATGGTATACAAAAATGACCAAAAATGAGTCAAAATTGAAAACTGACAGAATAGAAAAATTTTTGATGTAGATTCAAAATATGATCAAAACCATTGACAAAAATGCAAAAATTTTGAAAATCGGTTGATTTTTAGATAAGTTATGGCTTCTCAAAGTTGCAAAAGCCTCAATTTTTTGTACTAAAAAACAGGTTTCCTACAATTTTTCACTTTCCTTCCATATTTTTCAAAATATGTAATAAACTTTGATACCGATTGAAAATACGATCATCGCGATATCCAGAAATGCATAAATATGGAAAATCGGCTAAGGAGTGGAAAAGTTATGGCTTCTCAAAGATGAGCAAGATTTTATATTTTTCTCAAAAAGCTGTTTTTGACCATATTTTCAGTATTTTGACTATATTTTCTAAAATATTGGTCCAAATCAAGTGCGTTAAGGATTTTTATACTCATATTGATGCCAGAAATCGATTGGGCACAAAAAATTTCGACTTTAAGACTTTAACTTTTTTGACATTTTTTGCAAGGGGTTAGTATGCAAAAATGACCAAAAATGAGTCAAAATTGAAAACTGACAGAATGGAAAAATTTTTGATGTAGATACAAAATATGATCAAAACCATTGACAAAAATGCAAAAATTTTGAAAATCGGTTGATTTTTAGATAAGTTATGGCTTCTCAAAGTTGCAAAAGCCTCAATTTTTTGTCCTTAAAAAAAGGTTTTTAATAATTTTTCACTTTCCTTCCATATTTTTCAAAATATGTAATAAACTTTTGATACCGATTGAAAATACGATCATCGCGATATCCAGAAATGCATAAATATGGGAAATCGGCTAAGGAGTGGAAAAGTTATGGCTTCTCAAAGATGAGCAAGATTTTATTTTTTTTCTCAAAAAGCTGTTTTTGACCATATTTTCAGTATTTTGACTATATTTTCTAAAATATTGGTCAAAATCAAGTGCGGTAAAGTTTTTGATGCCAGAAATCGATTGGGCACAAAAAAATTCGACTTTAAGACTTTAACTTTTTTGACATTTTTTGCAAGGAAGATGTTCGAGTGAGCCGTTCAATATATGTGGCATCGTACTGGGGTATCTCGCTAAGAAATTTCGTGGTGGTTTTCGTTGTATGAAATGTCCCATCTATATGTTATATGGTCAGTGATACTATGTATGTATGTATACGGCCCATCTTCGGTGGAACTACAAATGTGCGAACATTCTAATGGGCTTGAGCATCGCTGATATAAAATATTATTCAAAAATTTTGATCTCTTGATTATTAAAATTGCACTCTGTTTTCTGAATTATCGATAGATTAATTAATTTTGGCTGAAACTCTACTCCCCATAGTTAATTTTTCAACTTCTCAAACTTTACAAAAGATGTTTGAAAAGCTCCTTAAAATCTACTCTTGAATAACATGAGAAAATTGCAATTATTTTCAGCTTATTCCATTTTGTCAATACTTACTTGGCACGCAGTATATTAAACATGCGTATGCCATCGGCAAGACCACAGATTTGTATAAGATCCTCCTTAGACATGCTAAAAATAAGAAGAGAGAGAGAGAGAGAAAGTGAGGGAGATCTTATAAGTAGGGCATTGTCAACAAGCAGAGAGAATGAGATTTTGTTTACCGCATAATGTCGGCGCCAGAGAAATGGGCAAATGTGGTAAGATAGGACGTCAGACGATGATTTGTCAGCCACTGTGTCACTTGTGCGGGCGTTGATTCCGGCATTATATTCTGATTCTGCAAATGATCAAAATTCAATTAGAGCACGAAAATATATTATACGTATGTATATATGGGGTGTATGCTCGGGGTATAAGTATGTGGGATATGTACGTACGTAATCATCAATATCCGCTGGCACATGCTGCGGCGACACCATATTTGTGGCATCCATCAGTTTCAAAGTTGGCGAATTCGTTGATGTCACTGAATTGATGGCAATCGGACTGGTGCTGGTCGCCGGAGATGCGCTGCTCGCAAATGGTAGCATACCATCATATTTTGGTATGTGCACCGGCGAATTGGGCCACAATTTCATACTGTACAAAAATTGGAAAAAAAAAAATAATTAAATATATAAAATAGACAAATATACAAAATATACATAAATATTCTTAAATTCATATTAAAGATCATTTCTTGATTATCTTTTCTTCTTTTGTATGGGACATTTCCATTTACAATTTTGAAAATAGATTATTTCTTGAATTATTCATCTTTTTTTCCACATTTGCATTTACAATTTTGCTGTGATAATCTGTATGGTGACAACGACAGGCGTGTTGATCCTTTAGATACAAGCGCATGTTCACGAATGCGTCCCAAACAACAATGGAAAATCCAACAGATACTCCCAACATACTCTTGTCTGCTCTCTCTCTCTCTCTTGCCTGCTCTCTTTGCCAGACATCTCTCTCTCTCTATATATATATATATAGATGTCCCTCATTCTTTCTCTGTTTTCCATTACTCCTATCACATATACCTGTTCGATTGCCTTGAATTATGTTATAAGAAACCCTTGATCAAATTCTTACACTTGATTAAACACTTATGAAATCGAATATTATAATAAATGCATATATGTACATATGTATATATTAATCGTATTATTGAGTTACTTCATTTCCTAGACTTCCTTTTTAACTTTTGCAGCTGCTTACACAAGTTCCAGGGTATAAATCAATTGTAGCTTATAGTATATGTATATGCTATACTATATTCATCAAGTCTCATACCTCATATAATTTTCTAAATTTTCTGGGGTATTTGCAAACCGGTTAATACTCATACTAAAAATAACTTTTGCTTTTTTCTTCGCATATTGATTTTTGCAATTGTATGGGGGAACAAGAGACCGGTTCGAGACCTACAAATTATTACAAAGTAGAGAAACTTAAGACGCCTCAACTCTCCCGCTCTCTGTCTCTCAAATTGTTACTCTCTATATATTTCTCACTTGAAGAGCTTCCCAAGAGCACATCTAACTAAGTATAAACAAAATTAAAAGCAGTTCTCTCTTCTTGTTTTTGAACGTATTGATTTTTTGGGAAAATTCCATTAACATGGCTGGCATTAGTTTGATTGGCCTATTGAACTAAACAAATAAACCATGCATGAATATTGGGGGAGAAATGAAAATACATTTTTATCGTAATATGCTAATGATGATGATTAAAAGTATATGAATGTTTGTGTGTGGGTTTTAACAAGAGTATATAATATTTGGCTATAATTGATTGCACTTGACTCTGCTTATGCAAAGGTTCATGATCTAAAACGTTAGTAAACCTCACACATACTATAGTTGAGCTCAATCATCATAAAACGTGCCTACAGAACTGTACCTCAAATACTATATATTTAAATATCTTTTAGCGGATATACATATACATATATATAATATCATAGCCTGTACTTGTCTATTGATTGATGCAAAACAAAAGAATTGTATTTAATTGAAGGCAATTGTGATCGATTTGCGTTCAATTTTTTGATTGAATTTGTAGCCAGTACAGTGGTGGATACTCACTATTCGGGACTGTAGCAGCCGGCGGTGGTGGTGGTGGCCGCTGGCGTTATCAGCTCCAATGAGATGTCATTCATGATGGTGCACTCGTAGCTGGGCTGGAATTTCTCCTGCTCGGCCTGGGGACGCTTTTGTATCTTTTCGCGATCTTGCTTATGCTTGCGATCGGCGCCCTTCAACTTGAATACCTGTCAATCAAATTGATTGATAAATAGTGATCTCACCGGGAGGGGTGTGAATGTGGGTGTGGTAGTTACCTTAATTTGACAGGCAGCAGCATGCACCGCCTGCTTGCCATTGAGTGTGGCAAGTGCGGCAATGTTGCCATTGCCATTGCCCGTGCCGCGCTCTGATTGATCGTTGTTATTCTGATTGATGTTGTTGTTGTTGTTGTTGCTTGTTGTTGTATTGCTGTTGCTACTATTGCTGCTGCTGCTGGTGCTGCTCGAGCTGCTGTTGCTATTGCTGCTGCTATTATTGTTGTTGTTGATGCTGTTGTTGCTGTTTCCTGCTCCGATATTATTTGCTGCATTTGCATTTTCTATATAAGTTTCAATTTGTAATCGAAATGGAACACCCTTTTCGCCGCCGTGCTTCTTTGGTGTAAACTCTGTGGATATGCAATTGACCTTGATGTAGACACCGACCTCCTTCAACGGGTCCCAAAAGATCTCGACCGTATTCAATGAATTCGAACTCAGTGGCTGCGACACATGACACAGGCCATAAGATAGCGGCACATCCACTTCAATGATGCGATCCCCAGGACGTGATTGTTGCCATTGCTGCATCTGTTCGCGTTCCATAAATTGCAATCGACGTTCATGGAAACAGATTTTGATGACACTCTGCGAGATCACAAGACATAATTTATGTGATGAGATCAAAGTACAGCAGGAACAACAGGATAAAATGCTACAAGATGTGCATAGTTCACTTAAAGATACTTTTCTTGATTAGTATTGCGGATGCCTCAAGTTGATTTGCGTATAAATTAAGTTTAATTGGGGCATATTAAAATCAATTAACAACAAATAGCGACAAACACAAACACACGCATACATCACTTTTAATATTTTCACAGACATCATCAGTCAGAATCATGCGCTTCTCTTTCTCTCTCTCTCTCTGATCTCTCCACGCGTTTTGTCAACGAGTCTTAATAGAAACAACCATAACAATAACTCAGTCAATTTAAACAATTTTTTATAATTTTTATGTTTTTTTTTTTGTCGATTTTCTCTTCTTTTTTTTGCAAATTAGTTTGAACTCAACTGAGGCCTGTCCAGACAGTTGAGATTTGTATGTTAAATTCTTGAGAGATGCTTGAGATTGGCATAGAATAATGTTTGTGAATATCTTGCCATTTTGCTTACCTTCAAGATCTTATCACGATAGAAAGATAAATCCCCAATTTTCTTCAATTTGATCTCATAGCTTTGACCCTGATTCAGATAGGTCAAAGTCTCCTCATTGTTCTTTGTGGCAATTGAGGTGGCCGCTGCCAAAATGTACTGGAATCTGCAAGTATGAAATTTAAGAAATATTTTTAAAATATTTCAATCTATTTCCCAAAATATATCACTCTCAAAAAGATAAAACTTAAGGTAGATAATTCAAATATTTGTAAAGATAGTTTCATTTCTTCTATGTAGTTTTGTATTCATGAAATATGTATAACTATATTTTATGTAGTAAAGATTCTCTATTAAAGATAAAGTCAAGATTCCTCTTTAAAATGCCGACTATTATCTTTAGAAAAAGTTTCTCAGAATATCTAGACCATTTACCTTTACTACCTAGATTGCCTGTACTTTATACTCTCTCTATTTAAGCTATCTCAATGTAACTCTCTTTATATCTTATTATATCTTACATATGTGTACGATCAATTATTTCACTTTTCTCTCATTTCTATGCGGTATCTCATTGTAGCTCTCTTTCAGATAAAGTCATTATCTCTTATCCTAAATATTATCTGCGCATTCCTTAAATATTTTAAAAAGACGTGTCTTAACTTTTGTCCCAAATATATATTTCTTATATCTTAACTTTATCCCACAGAATTATCTTTTATAGTCATGCTCTTCAATTAAAACTTTTCTCTCAGTGCTAAATCTCTCTTCCATATTCACACATCCATCATCTTTTCCTCTTGCCCCTACACTCACTTATGATCCTCGGTATGCGGTGCTCCGCCCGTCGAACATGGCTCAATTTTGGCCGCCTCCACAATGCTCAGCTGCCCTTGCTGCAGTCCCGAGAGTGCTGCAATTTATCAATTTAGTTTAATTGCAGAATGCATCTCATGTGATGTACATGCAACTTACGCGCTTTTCCGTAGATCTCTTTGCCGCCAGTCGACGATTTGATTTTCACTGTGGCTGCATTTTCATTTTTGGCATTGCCATTCAGTTCAAAGTCCGCTGCGGCCGGAGAACCCTGTGGCGAACCACAACCGCAAACGATGCCCGAGTTCAACTCATGTTTGTTGCCCGACGCTCCTGCCTCCTGTCCTGTTGCCGAGTTGCGTTGCGGCGAATGATTTGCATCCTCCAAGGAGGATTTATCAATTTTGCCTATGCTAATCAAGCCCACTGAATCGCTGCTGTTGTTATCCTTTGGATTTGGCTTGAGTTGCTCCGTTTGCGGCTCCTGTTTCAATGCCGTCAGGCTTGGGGAGAACGAAAGAAAGTTCTCACTACAAATGAAAAACAAAAATTATTATAGTTTGATTCTGAGATTGGCAAAGATCTTGGACTCACTTGTTCAGATACGAGTTGCTATTAAACTCAGCGTTCAGATCAAAGCCAATGTCGTCGCTCCAACTGCTGCGACCTGGAAAATGGGGGAGAGGGAAGCCAGACGAAAGATTAGAAAATGTAATAAAAAATTTTATTTTTTAGAAATTTTGGAAAATTGAAATAGTTCAAAGATTTCGAGGTATACATATGTATGTACATAAGAATTCTGAATTTCTTACAACTTTTCTAATATGCTTCGTAGGATCTAAGTTTCTGAAGAACCTTTTCTTTAACCTTATATAATTTCTTCAAATTTTACTTTCATTCGAAAACTATTTCTGAGTTATTATAATGAGATAACATAGAATAATATGTTCTACAACTTCTTAGAACTTTTCAAACCTCTTTCTAGTGACAACTCTTGTTAAACTTAAGTTTACAAATATATGTTAAGTATTACTCACATTTATTCGATAACAATTTTTAATAATAATTACGCTGTCTCTACATATCATATATATATTTTTTACTATGAGTAATACGCCCATATATCAAATACCAGAGAGAGATCTGAACTTTTCGCTGACCTAATTGAACATTTTTCAAGAACACAAACGACACTTAATTAAAACCAATATTACTTTCGAGCAATTTAAGATCTTGCTGCTACATTAAAATTTTGAAAACACGCTATTGTTAATAACTAATTTCCAAAATTTGTTGCTTTTTTAAATTTCTTTAAAATGTGGGGTAATTGAAGTGGACATATCTCTTCTATTGAGCAGTAGAGTATGACGCACATGCTGATTATTGATTAAAACGTAGCACATTTCAATTGTAGATACAGATACTATATATAGGCAATAGTAAGTTCTTAATACCCTGTAAATTTTAGAGTAAGCTCTAGGGTAAGCTCAATGTCGAGAATTGTTCGCATGGCTTGCTAATTTGTCAACAATTAAAGAGAAAATTGATCTAAAACTAATTATGGATTGAATATCGTTCAAACGGTTTTCCATTATTTTTATTTTCAATATCAAATAATATAGTGGATTAGCTTCAATACTAGATATCTTCAAAAACTATTGTATATATATAAAAATATATATATATATATATATATATATATTTTTGTTTAAGTTAAACTATACTGAGGTTAGGAAATAAAATTAATTCAAATGCTAATTGCATTTTTTTTTTTTGTTAGTCTTTTTGTGGGTTTGTGTCTCTGTAAAAATAATTAGACAATTTGTTTGGTGAAAAATTTGTAAAAAGCGAAATTGCTATAATTATTGGGTTCCACACAAACAGTCGACAATTTTTTTTTTGTTTTTCGGTTTTTTTCGCTTTTTTTTTTTTTTTGAAACCGTGTTATCTGTGCGCATTTTGTCGTGTTGATTTCACATACTCTGTACCTTGATAAGCCATCACAAGTATGGCGATAGGCCGGCCCGTCACATACTCTCTCTTTCTACCCTCTCCTCGTTCCTCTACCTCATTGTTTGTGAAACCCTCTCCTCCCATCACTCTCTTGATCCAGCGTACTACGTTGAGTTTACACTTTTCACCATTTGCAAAGAGTTTTTATATTATATGGTCAAGTATTGTTATATATGTATATATAAAGTACTTATAGAGCATACATATGTATGTGCTGTGCACATGGTATCTCTGTATCAGCATTGCCCATGGGCGACACTGTAATTAGGGCAATGACAGAACATGCTTGGCCTTTGCGTGATTTTGGCACAATAACCTCAAAACGCAGAAATGTTTAGTACTAAATATATGTATATAGTGCTATATGAAAATTAGAACTACCTAGCATGATCACTTATTCTTGATAATCTCTTCAACATGGTATTTTTTAAAATCCTAAAATTTGTTTATAATCAATCATTTTATTCTAATTTTCTGAAAATATTTTTTTGATTATTTTGTATAATTTTTTTTCCATAATATGCTTATTACTTACTAAACTTATCTCATATTTTTATCAATTTCTGTATGCCCTTATAACTTCTTAGTTAAAAGTGTTATATTTTTAGAAAGCCTCTATACTATATATTCACTTCTCGCTCTAAACTTAATATATTGTATATAAGTATATGCAATTTAAACTCTTTTAAATAAAGGGGGCGTGTGTGTTTTGTGCAGTCATTGGAAATTTCCCCAAAGCATTTATGGCTTAAATATAATCTACATCTAGACTCTATATCTATAAAGCTCTCTGTATATATGTATATACATATATTATATAAAAACGCAGCTTGTTCTATTCTTACAATGTTCTAACAATTAACACCACGTCTTGCACATATGTGTTAACTCAATTACATGCCTCTAATACAGCTGATGACAACAACACAAAAAAAAAAAAAAAAAAAAAAAAACTGTTGAAATTGCAGCAAAAGAAAAAAATAAGATGCAATTTATTTTTTAAACGTCTAATATATTAATTATTTGTTGTAAAATAATTTTATAAAAAAAATCGAAAAAATAGAATTTTCTTTTGATACCTCAATAATTAACTTCAAAAACTGTTGCTATACAGAGTACTGCTTTAACTTAGTTTTTAGTTTTTGGATAATATTGAAAAATTCTGTTGGCTGGCTTTTAATTAAATTTTAAATGTTAACTCACGAAATACTCAATAAAAGTCCATTTTATGAGCTGCACACATGGCTGAAACAATTTCAATTAACAAATACATTTTTTGTTTTATGAAACAATTAGCACATTAAAATAAGATCAATGGAATGCCTGAGAGAGTGAGAGAAGAATACGAAGTATCAGAGAAATAGAAAAGTCCATTATCTGTGAGAGAGCAAACTTTGAGATCTAGAGATGATCCTCCCGCTAATTAAACGCGGCGCCAAAATCACACTTTGCGCTGACTTCAAATACCGGTTTAATTTTTTTTTTTTTTTTTTTTTTTTTAACTAATATTAATACTGGCTGAAATAGTTGAATACTTTAAAAAAAACCACATGTACAGTATGAAATAATATTTCTTTGTAAAGCTTAAAAATAAAAATATATAGCTATGGGAAATATTAAATATACTGTTGGAACATTTTTGAAAAATGTCTATAAATATAAAGACTTAAATTGAAAGGAATTGTAGGGAAAATTTCATTTTAAATTTCACATTTATTTTACTTTACTTTAGAACTCACCTGAATGCTTTTCACGTTTATGTTTTTCCTTCTCGTGTTGGGCTACTTTATTGGGTATATCGCCAGTTTGGGGCGAATTTTCACTTTGACCAATGTCCAATGAATCCCAATCCATTCGTCTTTTGCGTGAACCGCTGCCGTTGTTCGAATAAATTGTACGTACGTCGATTATTTGGGGTCCGGGTGAATCCTTAGACTGCGCGTCTATAAATAATGAAATATTAAATAATTGCAATTAATAATCCCTGCGACTGACTATATATTCAACATACCTGTCCAAGATTCTTCAGAATTTGGCGGTGAATCAACGAAGTTGATCACTTGCTCATAATCCGATCCAATATGCTGATGATGATAGCCGCTGATGAAATGACGATTTTGGATCTACACAAAAAATAAAAATAGAGAAGCATATGAGTTCAATTTCTTGAAATTGAACCTATACCAACTAGTAGATGTCTTATAGCGCTCATTTTAGATGAAACCCATAAGACTGAATATGAATAATTTTGAAACCGCTTAGTGTGTTATTCAATTATTATTGTCTAGCAACTGGCAGCTGATTATCGCTCAAAATTAATGGAAAATAATGCTATTGGGGTCTTAAACCTTGCTGATAATACTACGTCTACCCACTGAGCTAAGCGTGCACTTGAGAGAATTATGCATATGTGAGAGATGAATATTTTTTTCTGTGATACTTTTACTTGGTTTGAGTGAGTGTAGGGAAATCGATTCTAGATGAATTTCTTTTTATACAGAAAGATTACAAATATTTGTTTGCTTTTGCTTAATTGGAAATATAACAAATACATCACAATCATCTAGAGTGTAAATGTTAACAAATCAAGCAAAGATTGGAAGAGGAACAATGCCTTGTTTCAGACTACATCCACACAAGCTGTTGTTTACCTAATCGACCCTGTTTACCTGTAGTTGCACGGTATTCCCATTATTGTGTTATATCTAACGAATATATAGTTTCTTTGAATGCAAAATTACACTGCGTTCAAAATCTTTGAATGCAGTATTCAACTGCGACCAAAACCATAAACAAAAATACAAATTTCATTAAAATCGGTTGATTTTTGGCAAAGTTATGACAGTTTAAAGTTATGAACTATCAAATTTTTTGAAATTAAGGAAAATAGGTGACTTTTCTCACATTATCAGTCATATCTTGTGAAATATCAGTCCAAATCAAATAAAATAAAGAGCATTTTAATTTAGAGGAAAATGTCATTTTAAGGTGAAATTTTCAAGAAAATCTACGGAGCATAATCAAAGCCATTTTAGATCAAAGTTAGGCTAAAGCTCATATTGAGAAATAAGCGATTTTGGGCACACTCTTGGCCATATCTCGGGAAATAGGCATCAGAATCACTTCAAATAAAAAGCAAATTGATGGTTTTGAGTTCCAGAATCGATCTGAGTCAAAAAATCGGAGTTAAAAAATTTTCGATTTTCGATGATTTTCTTAAGGTTTTCGTATGCAAAATGGGTCAAAAATGTGAAAAAATTTAAAACGGCAAAAATTAAAAATCTTTGTATGCAGAATTCAACTAGAATCAAAACCATAAACAAAAATACAAATTTCATTAAAATCGGTTGATGTTTGGCAAAGTTATGACATGTTAAAGTTACAAACCATTTCAGTTTTAGAAATTTAGGAATAATAGGTGACTTTTTCTCACACTTTCCGTCATATTTTATGAAATACTAGTCCGAATCAAATAAAATAAAGAGCATTTTTATTTAGAGGAAAATGTCATTTTAAGGTTACATTTTCAAGAAAATCTACGGAGTCTAATCAAAGCCATGTCAGATCAAAGTTAGGCCACAGCTCATATTGAGAAATATGCGATTTTAGGCACACTCTTGGCCATATCTCGGGAAATAGGCATCAGAATCACTTCAAATAAAAAGTAAAATGATGGTTTTGAGAATCGATCTCATTTAAAAAAAATCGGAATGAAAAAATTTTCGATTTTCTTAAGGGCTTAGTGTGCAAAATGGGTCAAGAAACCCAAAATTTTAAAATGTCAAAAATTGAAAATCTTTGAATGCAGAATTCAACTGGCATCAAAACCATAAACAAAAATACAAATTTCATTAAAATCGGTTGATTTTTGGCAAAGCTATGGCAGTTTTAAGTACTTTTTAATAAAAATTAATTGAGATTAAAATGTAATTTACCTGATTAAGATTATCACTGTTATTCTGGTGCGTATGTATGTTGCTGGTGTTAGTAGAATTGGTATTGTGGTTGTTGTTGCTATTATTATTATTATTATTGTTGTTGTTGTTGTTATTATTATTATTATTATTCTGATATTGATTGTGATTTCGATTTATGTTATTGTTGAATTCCATTTGGTCGAAATCGTTGAAAATGTTCAAATCGAATTTTCCCGCTGCTCGTGATGTAGTTCCCTGTTGATTTTGATGTTGTTCTTCTTGTGTTTGCGGTTGATGCTGTGATGCTAAATGTAGTTGTTGTTGGTGGTGGTGGTGGTGGTGTTGTTGCTGATGTTGTTGCAATGAATATTGTGGATCAAATATGCTTTGTAAATCCAAGAGGCCGGAATTTTGCGATAGAAACGAAAGCGCCATTCGGGTACGAAAACAAAACAAATCACTTTTCAATATTTGTGTTTTTTGTTGTTCTTATCAAGTTTTCCAAATTCACTTTTCAACACAACACAATAACTATTTTGAATTGAATGCAATCCACAATTACCGTTAATATATACGCACAGTGGTTTAAAAAGAAACACGGCGTCGCCTAGGGTGTATCCTGTGAGCTTTCGCCTGCAATTTTGTCAAGTTTTCGCAGCTGATGCGTCCTCAAAAAATCTCGATGTTTTTTGATAATTATGTTAGGTATATTAATTAAGATATATTCGAAGTAGAAAATAGTTAATGAATTTTATTTGTATAACAATTAATTATTTATATATTTAAGTCAACATTTTATGTAATTTATAAAATAGCTTTGATTTATATATGTCTATGACAACAAAGAATGACACTAGATTTTATTTTTGATTTTTTTTTTTTATTATTATTTTTTTTAGATTTCTTAGCACAGCACTTGGATTTTGGATACAACTAACAACCAAATTTTAACTATAAAGTTCTCCTTTTATCTGCTTACGTTTCGTTTGTAACTATTTTGATATTTTCGTTCTTTTTAGTTTTTTTTTGTTTTTTTTTGTTAAATTTTACTTTTTTTTTAGAAAAAAAAATCGTTGTGCGTTGTTAAAGTTTTGGGGCAACAGACGAGTCTCCGGTGGCGGGCGGGGCGCATCCAAATTAAAAGAGTACAAAAAACGAATTGTATAGTTTCTTGATCCCAGTTGTCTCACGCTGACGATGGCTTCGAAGTAGGGTATTTTCAATTTTTAACAGCATCTTGTTCCGCAGATACATATAGCTCGATTGCGATTGATATTCATTTGACATGCGTTGCACTCGTATTTCAGATTTCTCCATTTATCGTAGAGTTTATAAACTTCTTGGGATGCACAAAGGTTCACAAAGAACTGCGATTTCAAAAATACGTATAAAAGTCTATCTTGCTATGATTTGGTCCCTTAACGTTGCCACACTTTTCGGTAATGTTTTCGAAAATTGATGCACTTTTTTTTGATTTAACAAGAAATATCCCTTTCCTTGGATATTTTCTGATCGCAGTATTATATGTTATTTCTTTCTTTTTTTTTGGATTTTAAACCACTGTCAGATTGAGACAGGCATTCTTGCGATAAGTTGTTGTTGTAAGTGTTGATAAATACGTAAATCTGAATGAAGCTTCCGGTTGTTGTAGTGTTGCAAGTCGCTTTCGCTGTTGTTGATATTGTTTCTTTTTTATATTAATTTTTGTTGCACTGTCAGATATTTGACATTCTAATTAGACGTTAACCAAATAGTTTTGGCACTTGTAAGACTTCCACAATATATATGTATATGCATGCAAATATATTGGATATATGTATATATTTTCCGGCTGATTTATTGACGCTGTTGAGACACTGTCACAAGGCAGACATTATTGATAAGTTCTGTTCACTTTTGTTATAATTATTATTATGATTGTTATTAAGGTTGTTTATGCCTTCGATTTTTTTGCTGCTTGTGTTTTTCAACACTTTTGATCACGTTTTCATACACGAAATGAGCACAGGGGCTATTTATTAATAATAAGTGCGAATACACACTTATATATTATATATATTTCTCGATTATATATATGTATATATATATTTTTTCTTTTTGCTATTTTCACTTATCCGTTTTGACCGCAGAGACAAAACACAACTATTCCAGACGCGTTTCAAATTTACTCTGTTTACACGCTGAGTGTGAAAATCGCTGCGAAGCTTTGCTAATAATTTTGTTTTTGCTTTTAAGTTTCTTTTAATCGCTCGCTGTATGACAGAGAGAGAGAGAGAGGGAGAGTATAGCCTGTTAGCTTTTTTCCGAGTTGTGTTTGCTGAGAGTGTATGCGTGTTATTTATAGCAGACGATGTTGTTCTCTTTGCTCGGACACCACGGAGCGCGTATAGAGGCTGTGAGCGAGCACTGATAAAGTTTTTGAAAGCCTGCGGAGAGTGCAAGAGTATTTGTTGTATTATATAGTATATGTGTGTCTGTCTGGCGTTATCTTTGTATTTGTTATTGTTCGACTCTTGGTCAGTTTTGGGTTGGCCACAATATAAAGTTATTTTTTCTTTTGCTTTCTTGTTGTTGTTGTTGTTATTGTTAAAGATTGATATTCTCTTTCTTTAATTTGGATTTCGAAAAACGGGTTTTCGAGTTATAGCGCTAATTGTACAAATTTGTGTTTAATATTTTGATTAATCAAATTAACAACACGGCGTTTAAAAATTATTCGTTTTTTTTCTTTTGCTTTTGTTTATTTGAGCGCAATGTTTGGGCTTTTGATTTACTGAAAATATATAGGCATATATATATTTTTTTTTGTTTTTGTTATTTATGATAGGTTCATTGATTATATATAACTTGAATATATTTTTTTTTCGTGTTTGCCAATTTTTATTTAGTGGCTGGTTGCCGGTTTATATTTGTTTTATGCTGGTTATAATTTATAATTTTTTTTTTTATTTGTTTTGTAGCTTTTCGCGGGCTATAGGAGCACTTTTAGTCCGACGAAGCGAGGCTTCGAAGAGCCCAAAGAGACGAGCATTTTGTGTGGGCCCAGAACCTTGGTCGACCGTCAACCAACACGGACACGAGGTTAAAATATCAATGAGTTGTGAGAATATTCGCTGTTAGCGGGAAACTACAGATACAGTTTCAGTTTCGGAATTAAACACAAGCCCCAAAGCGCAAACCGAAGCGCGACACCACCCGACAACGACAACGACAACGACACCGATACCGACGTCGACGATCAGCGACGATCAACAACAAAAAAATAACTTGTGATTACGACGGACACGGGGACGATGATGATACGATGGAGATTGCGTTTGCTGCTGCTGCTGCTATTGAGACTGCGACTGCTGCTGCGACTGCGGCTGCGGCAACTGCTGATTGTGTGTTGATCAAGTTGATTGTTGGATTGATGCTGCGACTGCGACGTCCAACTTGACTGCGCTGCCTGCGTTGACGCTGCTACGCTGCTTCTCTAATTGACATGAATGTGCGCGGCGGCTTGATCTGCGTTCGAACTTCGATTGCTCTGCTTCTGCTTCTTCTTTTCTCAATTGGACTTTTTCTCCTTTGTTGATGTTCCTGTTGTTGTTGTTGTTGTTGTTGTTATTGTTAATGCACTGCTGGCTCAGCTGTTTTGCACGTTTTCTTATCGTCTGTTATTTTGATAACACTGTCTGTGTGTGTTTTATTTTTTTTGTGTTTCTTCTTTGTTTTCCTTTTGGATATTGCTTCGTATCTTTCTTTTTATCAAACTCGTATTATTTCACTTTGCATTCGCTGCTGCTGCGCTAAGGCACTAGAGTTGTCTCTGTCGCACACACGTGTTGCGCGCTCCACTTGGCTCGCTGCTGTTTGCTGAGTTTCGCTGTGAATGCCTTTGCGTCGTCGACGTCGTCGTCGTCGTCGTTGCCGTCCACACAATAACAAATTAATTATTCCAAACAGAGAAAAATTTTCCTCGATTTATGTTGATTACGCGCGCTCGTTTATACACTTGCAATTGTATTCAATTCAATAGGCTTTTATTTTGTTGTCTAGTACAAGTAGCTACAGCTATGTGTGTGTGTGTGTGTGAGTAAGCTGCCCACTCAGAAGCTTTCAATGGCTGCCGTTTGATTGTTGTTCTTGTTCTCGTACTAGTTTTGCTGTTATTGTTGTTGGTATATTTAGTGGCTCGCACTTTTTGCTGCGCGCGTCGATGACGTATTTTTTGAAGCACACGTAATAAAAATTATAGGGAATGACAACCGGGAGAGAGATACTCGCATAAAAGTGTGCTAGGCCGCAATGGCGTCGCGCCGTTAAACGATAAGTAAACTTTATCCGTTAAACTTTACACCTGTTTATTGATAAACAAAATGTAAAACGCCGACGTGTCTTGTTGTTGTTGTTGTTTTAATATTTGACCACTCAAGTAGCTTATTATGTTGATTATTGTTTAGAGGCGCACGAAAACGAAAACTTGTGTTTTAGCCGATGGAAACAAACGAACTGATTTTGGTGAGCAAGCGTCACGTCGCTAATATGAATTTTAGCTTACACTCTTTGCTCTTTCCGTTTACCAGCTGACTGCCTCTTGCTGCTCTCTCGCTCTACCACTCTCTAACTCAGCTGCTTACTCTCCTTGACTCTTACGGCTTGAAGAGCGGATATAGTCGCTCTTTACTCACACTTACGCGGCATAGAATGCAATGCAAGTGACGAACGCACAAAAACGAATCTGTTATCGCAGCAGTCTGCCTCACACGCACTTGGAAGATTTTGTCCTCTATCCCACTCATTCAACATGGCCTCTGCACTTGCAATCGACCACAACAATAACAACATTCGACGCAACAGTTGAGCAGCTGTTGCGCCTAAGAGCATAGACTAAAAGAGCAAGAGAGAGTAAGCTATTGCACCTGTCTCGCAAAGTTGATGCGTGGGAGCAGCATCGGCTGTGCTCTATTCTCTTCCCGCAATAGCTTATGAAGGCCAAACGATAGAAGATGCGCAAATACTTCAAAACGATCGATCGGCAATTAATCGATATTTAAAGTTTAGCGGCAAATTAACAGCCAATTGGCTTTAAAAATGAAAGATGAAACACATTTTGCCAACGACTTTATCGCATGCCCAAAAAAGATGTCAACGAATTGTTCTAATATTCTTAGTTTGTTGTTGTTTGTCTTCATTTAATTCGCATTAATTATATTCTTGACTTTGACATTTTTTATTTTTATTTTGTTATCCAAATTCGTTTTCTTGCGTTTCATTCATAAGACCCGTTGGACTTGTGTTAATTGAAAGTTTAATTGACAATGGCAACTCTTGAGAAAATTTGCCGAAATTGGTGTTTAATGTCGGTCTCAAAATTGGAATTTTTAAGATATAGTATTCAATCAATAAATACATTTTTTTATGTGTCGTGTTTTTTTATTTAATGCTTTCGTTGTGCATTTCTTCAATTGATAGCAATGAGAGAAGACGCATTATAAATGTTTCAATTGTTTTTAAATTGCCATCAATAGCAAGGTTTCAAGTGAAATTAATTTATTTTGCACAATGAAAGTCAAAGACGCCATTCGATGCAATCAAAAAATATTGTGCATACGGCCTTATATCCAGATATTTGTATAGATAGAGGACCTTACATCGCTCAATCGATAAAGGCAGAGAAATTGAGAATTATTATCAAGTCTGATATTAATTAATTTGCCATGAAAAATTTTTAGTGGCTTTCATTTAGCGAGTGCCATAAATTTCGGATGCTAATTCATAAGAATTAACACAATTCATTCATCACTTTGCATTGTCACAATTAAATAAATAAATAAATTAAAGAAAAGTTAAAAAAAAAATATTAGACTCGTGTAGGGCTCAGTATAGATTGATTAAATATGTTAAGTGATTTAATTAATTAACAGACTCGTTTTAGCAGAATTTAATTAACGCATTCATTAAGCTCTACTTGTATATTTTTAAATTTTAGCGCGCGCATGTTTACCAATACTGAATGATGGACAATACCACGCAGTTTACAGCACTGCTGCGATAGTTCAGCGCTATCGATAACAAGCAAAGCAACCCGCTTCACAAAACAGACAGCAGAGCTAACGCCGTACCAATATACTGACTATTTATGATGGAATTATCGCCTATTGCCCAAAGTGAAGATAGAAAACCAACATTAACTGCGGACGGTTTAATACAAACATCAAATTCACCATTTGAGCCGACTGCTGCAGGTGGTGCAGCGGCCACAACAACAGCGGCGCAAGACACACAAACATCAAACGGCAGCAGCGCAGCCGGCGCAAGCAGCGGCCCTCTCACAGTCGAACAGATTGATATCGAAATATTGCCGATCATCTACGACATTGTGCGCTGGTAAAATATTTATTATTGTTTTTGTTGTTATCGTTTCGTTGTGTTTATGTGTGAGAGTACATTGTGCATTGCTTTGTTTGCAAAAATATTATCTTAAAATATAGGTATATTGCGCAGCAATTGCTAAACACAATAATTGCAATTGCCAAACTTATATAACTATCGGAATAAAATTGATTGAATTTTGCAGCGTGGAAAAGGATCCGCTCGAGAACGCCGTGAAATTGCGTGAGTCTCAGGAATGCAATCAAAAGGTAAGCCATGATAATGATTTCGAAAATCAACAAAATTATTATGTAATTCTCGGACAGATCTGTGAGCTACAAAAACGTTTCGAATCCGCGCGAGAACAAATTAGGCAACTGCCTGGCATCGATTACAACAAGGAGGATCAACAGAAGCGCCTGGAACAGCTGCGCAATCAACTGAAGCTCAAGCAGGAACTCATACGCAAGTACAAGGGCACGGAATTCTAGTCGGAGCAGGAAGAGACTCAAGATGGTGCTGAGATTCCTAATGCGGTACTTTGCCAACAATGAACAGCTCATCCAACGCATGGCCGATAGTTATCCGATGCGTCGTGCAGCGCAAGCGGTCGTGTACCTCATGTATCGCACGAAGACCGTGGCACGTGAGCAGGGACTGCACGAAATGACACCGGAGAGATTCAAGTGAGTGTGGAGAGTCGATCTGGCAGCGGTGGCTGAAGTGGAGACCTTTCCAAAGAGAGCTAAGCCCGCGTTGCCAACTGCTTTTTCATTTGAAACTTCAGTTTCACTTACAAATTTCACATCACTTCCAGATCCTTCATGAACATGTTCAAGAACAATGTTAGGCAGGAGTTGGAGGGAGTCAAACAGAACCTCAAGAACAACAAAAAGAACTAAATCAAATTGTTTATAACAAATTTGTACAATTTAGCAATCGCCCATTATAAATTTTCTCCCATACGAGATATGCTCCAAGTTTATATTATAAATCTTAACTGTGTATCCCTTTTAGTTTTTAAAGCCTAAATTGTAAATTAGTTAGAAACGAATTAAATTAAATAATTTAGCATACTTGAAATTGGATTTTGTCCTTCAAACCATTATCCAGCTCACTTCATTCCATCAAATTATTTATTTGTAATATTTTTTTAGAGTTTGTCAAACTTTTTAAATTTATTTTCATTAAATGTAATTAAAATACGTTTCAACGTTATAAATGTATTAATTAAATTATAAATCTAATATGAAAATTTTTCAAATTTTTCAGAAGTTCATTTCAAAACTTTTTTAAAGTATAAAAAATAATAGAATTTAGGCAAATTTCAAATTAACATAAATATTTTAGAGTGACTTTTATATCATTTTAAAAAATAATATATTATTAAATTGTTTCAAAATATGAAAAATTATAGATCTTAAAGAAAAGGTTTTTTTTGTAAATTCAGAATTTCTTTCAAAAAGGATAAATTTTTTTAAGTGTAGCAAAAAATAGTTTCTTTTCTCTTAACTCTCTCTTTTATCAAATCTTACTTTGCTCTCTTCTCTAACTATATCGCTGTTCTGGAGATCCCTAGAGGAAGTCTCCCTCTTGACACAACCGCATCTTATTTTGGAGACATCTTAACCGCTTAAGGCGACTCTTCTTCTAGCCAGGATTCAGTTGGATGTGGTGGTGGTATCTGACGCGGACTCAACAGGATTGGGTCCAGTAGAGTTGCCATTGGTGGCCACTGTGGAGGAGGTGGTGCCGCTGGTCTGGCTGCGATTATTCCTTTTCCGTTTGCCACCGCGCCGACTGCCCTCCCGCCTCTCACCATTCTGCTCGCCGAGATCCTTGCTGCAGCCTGCGCCCGCTACGGAGCCACTTGCTCCAATCGCCCCCGCTGCTGCTACAGAGGATGAGGAGGCGGCCGAAGAGGAACCCTGTCCATGTTGTCGCTGCTGTTGGTTGCCATTGTGGGCACGCGACTGCATCTTGGCCGGCTTAGGGCGATACGGCGAAGCAGCCGCCTGTGGCAGCGGACGCAGTATGTTGCCCACCGCCTTGGTGCGTCCCTCGCGGAACACCAGACGCTGTCCGGCCCGTATGTACTCCGGCTGTTTGATGAATCGGAACTTGACGTGGGCCTTGTCACCGGTCCTCAGGCAATCTCTGGACATGTGTATGATGGAAGCGGTCTGGCGAATGCTGCCGCAGTGCACCATGGCCTGGTAGCGGGCCGAGATCGTGGTCGGATGATGGAGGACGAGTATCTCACCCTCGAATTCCCAGCATGCCTGCGGCTTCAGCTCCGGCGACACCATCACCATGCCCTTCCTCAGATACGTCCGCTTGATCTTCTTCAGCGCAAAGCTGGCGGTTTGTCCACAACGCACTCGCTCCACATTCATGCGTTTCCGGTGGATGCTCTTGATGGTGATGGGCACAAAGGTACCCACCGCATTCGGACCCAACATCAGGTTATCATTCAGCTTGATGGTGCCCTGGAGGCAAGTGCCGGAGACGACGGTGCCCACGCCCGGTACCGAATACACGTCATCAATTTGGAACTCGGCTGGTAGATGCTCGGATCCGGCCATACGGGTGCTCAGCAGATTGAGGAACATTTTCAGCAGCTCCAGATTATCACCGCTCACATTGGACACCTGGAAGATGGGGCAGAGACGCTCGCTCACGAAATTGGTGGCACTCAGAACGACATCATCCTGGCTGCGCACCACCACCGGCACCTTCCTGCAACCCTGGGATTTCAGCATTTTGAAGAGCAACTTCATATTATCCTGGAGCACATTGGGTGGACACATATCGATCTTGGTGACCACCACAAAGACGGGCACCGCCAGCGCCAATGCCAATCCCAGATGCTCCTTGGTCATGCCCACTATGCCCGCATTGGCACCAATCTGAAGAGGATTAACATTAACATCGAATTAAAATTTCCCTAGGGGATTGCGATTGCGTTGATGACTTGCCATCAGCATGCCAAAGTCGGGCGCATGTCCTGTCATGCCAAACACTGTCGTCTTCAGGTACCGCTCATGTCCAGCCAAATCGATGAAGGTTATGACCTTCGCCGACTTTTCGCAGATCTTCACCCAGTCCAGATGACCGTGATCCGGTTTATTCACCACATTGCCAATGCCATCGAAGCCGAGTATATCATTGCCCACGGAGCTGGTGCGTCCGCTTTCGATCTCATGCTTGTGCCGGAATAAACGCTGCCGGGCATGGCCACGTCCATTGTCCAGCTCACCGTGGGTGAGCACGCCCAGCAGCGTGGACTTGCCCGCATCCACATTTCCCACCACCGCAACTCTGCAGAGGAATGGGGGACGTTCAATAGGTGTGATGAGTGTGGTGGGGATGCAGTGCATCCTCTTACCGTATCTCCATGAAGTCGGTGGTGTCTATGTGCTTGCGCAGCAGGAACTGTCCAATGTTGCCCTGCTCCGACTTTCGCTCCCGCAGCTTCACCATGTCCGCATCAATGGCGGCGGCCAGTTGACGCAGTGTCTCCATGGAAGCCTCAAACTGTTCCGCATTCAACCCACTATCGCTGCCATCTACGAAGAAGGAAGAAAACGAAGAATAAGAATACAAGAAAGAATAGAAGCAAAAAAAAGAGGAAGAGGAAAAAGTGATGAGGGGTTGAGAAAACATGAGGATCATAACAAAGAGGACAAGAAAGAGGATTAGACGAAAAAGAGAGATGAATGAGAAAGAGCAGAAAAAAGAGAAGTAGGAGAAGAGAGGAGGAGAATGAGTAGGAGAAAGATGAGGTGAAGAAATAGATGAGCAGAAGGGAAGAAAAAGGAGTAGGATAAAGATGAGGAGCAGAAAGATGAGTAACAATGAGAAGTAGGAGAAATGTTAATAGGAATAGAATGAGAACATAAGAAAGAAGGAGAAATAAAGTGGAGAATTGAAAGGGAGAGTAAAACCACGAGAAGAAGAAGAAGACGAAAGAGCCTTCGTCATATTTTGCTGACTCACCCTCGCCCACGCCAATCTCGTAGATGGTCTCTCCACAGCTGTCCGCGATGCGATCGAGGAGACGTCGCCGCAGCAGCTGCAGCTGTTCCTCCGTGGGTGCGACAAGCACATCCTTGCCCCGGATGCTGGAGTAGTCGATGCTCAGTTGCTGCAACTGCGTGGGCAGACCGTCCACATTGAATATGTTGCTCCTGGCACTCTTGATGCCCACGCCCACATTGTTGGGGGGCGCTGGACTCTTTAGATTGCTCATTGTTCCTCCAAATTGATGATAAGTGTATTCTATTAACGGGATTTGTTCGATATCCTCGGAATCATTGCCTTACTGTGTGTATATGTGTGTGTTTGGGATTCCTTTTAGAAACAAATAAAAAGAAATTTTCATACATATTAAACAACCATACAAACATTTCAAAGTGGAGAGTTTGATGTGTAGAGTTGCCAACCTAACCGACGCCCAGTTGTCGCAGAGTATTGTGAGTGTTTGTTGACGACATCCGTTTTGCTTGCATCTCGTTAGTTTAATGACAACTGCAACTGCTTTGCGAGCAGCTTTTATAGACGCAGCTGATGAAATACTAAAAATTCCCTCCCAAGCTGATGCAATTTACGCAGGAAGTTGCGAAAAGAGAGAGAGAGCGAAAGAGAGGACAGCTTAAGCATAAAAAGAACCCAAAGAAGAAGCGACAGCAGCAGAGAAGCGAATTGCGAAGCAAGCGTCGCTTCGCCGTTTTATACGTTATTTCAAGTTTATGCGAAATAGACGTTAGAGCGAAGCGACAGCAGCAGCAGCAGCGGCGGCAGCAACAGTAGCGGCAGCTGGGCGAATTTGCCAAAACAGCTGATTATCAAAGATGGCAACCCGCTGGGGAGCTACCAACACACGCCTACGCAGCTTGTATATACAAGCGCATATGTACACAATTGTGCTAGTATAAGTGTGTGAGTGTTGAGACGCTTTCAATTTCTGTTTATGTTTGTTTGAATACTCGCTACGTTGCATTTATGTAAGCAAATTGTATATTTTGTTGACGTATGCAAATGTTGTTATTGTTGCCGCAGCTTTGCCACAAAGACAAATCATGCAATTAATAATTGAAATGTTGTTTATTTATAGCGTCTATGCACATACATACATATCCAATTGGTATATAACTCTGGCTGCTTATATATTTATGTTGCGCCTTTTTCTTTTGTTTTGCTATTTTGCTGACTCTTCTTACCACTTTGTATTCGTTGGCCAATTGGGCGGGGAAAGCGTTGATCAATTGAATAACACAATAAACTGCAAATCAGCTGGCCAGGCACAGTAAAAATGTCTACATATTGCAGTAATTAAAAGTGAAAGGGATGTTTGGATCGAAAGTAAATGGGGAATGAAAAAAAAAAACTCCTGTTGCAGGATCCCGCCGCGTTTTCATATTATACACAGAATTACTTACAGTTCATTTGATGCCTTTGCTTATGTATTTGACACTATGCACATGGAATTTGGACACAGCTGCATTCACAATTATTTACATTTACTGTAGATAATTAGTAAATGCCACTGAATTGTGTTTTTCACTATTTTGTTGTTTTGTGTTTCTTCTAGCCACGTAAATTTTGCAAGTGCTGCCACACTGTCAGCATACGTAGTGGCAACGCTGTGTCGCACTTATCGATACAGCTGTTTGTATGCCAGTGCAAAACAAGTATTATCGATATACCCGCTTTAATTTAATTGTGGTAAAAAGGGGAAATGTTTCGACATATGACAGATAAGCAAAGCGCAAACCACAAATTATTGTGTGAAAAAATATTAAATGATATTTGTACAAATTATGCTTAAGCTACAACTGATTACTGCTGTCGCAGTTGGGGACTGGCACAAATTTATAAGCATTGACCCTGGCAAAAAAAAAAAAAAATGTGCTGGAAACTTCGCGAATAAATCGCATATTTCGCATTTGTTTATAATTGTAAAATGGCCCTGACTCACGACGTATATTATTTATAAAAAAAAAAAATGTATATGGAACACACTCACACATGCTTACATACATACATACATATATGGGCGCACATTTTTCACCTTTGTATTTTCCTGAACTGATAACTTCGCCGGTCTCATTTTCGCCAGCGTTTTGAATAAATAAACGACGCAATTCTTTTTTCTTAATAATTTTACACAACATTTTTAAGCTAAAGTTCTTTAAACTGGCAAACAGCTGCGAGCGGCTTTAAAGCCAAAATTTCAATGTCAACAAGTTTTGTGTTTGTATGCATGTGCTTGTGTGTGTGTGCGTATGTGTATGTCGAATGCCGCGTGCTGCTGCCGTTCCGCCTCTCAAGCTCTCTTTCCACATACATACATAACAAGCAAACACTCACACACACACACACACACACAGACGCACTCATTCCAAAAGGCGTTGCTAGGCATAATGTTAAAGCGAGACACACACATACGACGCACATGTTCACACTCACTGAGAGATGTAAGCGAGAAAGAGCGTTGGTGTTTGCTTGCATGTGTGTGTGTGTGTCTGTGTGTAGTGGGGGGCATGAGTTATGCAAGGGCCCCCAAAATAAATGCTTACAAAATAATAAATAAGAATGAATTTTTTTTTATTATTTTGTATTTTTTTACAGTTCTTTTTTTTGTTTGTTTTATGTTGTATGATAGTCTAAAAAAATAGTTTACAAATTATAAAAAAAGATGTTTTTAACAATTTTGGTACAATTTTATCATGTGTTGTTGCATCATTCTTGTTGTTCTTTCTGTTGATTCATTTCTTCCAAAGAGTTGTTGTCTACGAATATGTGTGGGTACGTGATATCAGCGTGTGAGGACAGGGGACTGCAAAACTGCATTGCGGGAGTTGAGGACACTTATACAACTACAACTATAGCTTGGCTTTCAGCTTACCTACATACATACATACAAACATGCAGATGCATATATGTGTGTGTGTGTGTTGTATATTATATCTATGTAAAGTAGTTGAGGGACGATGGGAAAATTAATGCTAAAAATAGTTGTCACATTAAAAATTCCAAAATTCTGGCAATGACTTATGTTTCTCTTGCTGGAGTGTTCCAAGTTCCGACTACGTCCATCACTTTTCTTCAATATTCAAAATGAATACAAAATAAAACTGTATATGTATGTGTATATATATATCGAGTAATATGTGTGAATAATGTTAATGCATGTGATTGTGGGAGGCAAAAGACCAAAGGAGAATGCGGCAATATTAATTACTGGAAACGTACGGTTATGTTTTTGTTGTTGTAGTGGAAACGTACTTCTTTTAATTGGAAAATACATAATTAGCTTGTACATATTTTTTCTTTCGTAGTTATTGTTCGCTTCCAGCTATATAAACTATTTTTATGTTTGAAAATACCCTTAATATATTAATAATAATATAATTATTATATTTTTTTGTTGTTGTTGTTGTTATATGTTGTGTTTTTGCTTCTTCTTTTCTGTTCTCTGCGCTCACTTGGATGCCTTTAGTTGTTTGTTTGTTTGTGTGTGTGTTTGTTGTATGTGTGTGACCCCCGAAAATATAGCAGAAGAAGAAGCAGCTTTCAATTTGTTTTTGCAGCGTGTATTTTCTCCACACACTTTCTTTATATGTGCTTCAACTTCTGTTTGTATGTGTATGTGTGTGTGTATGTTGTTATTGTTGTTGTTTTTAGGCAGATGCCGCAACTTCACCAGCCGCTGCTTTTTTGGCCTGCTCAGCATTGGCACCAGCAATGGCAACCTCCTCGAAGTTCTCAACCAGATCAGGGACATCATCGTCCGCAGCATCGGCAGCAGCGGCGGCTGCGGCAGCAGCACCGGCCGCGACACCAGCAGCGCCGCCAGCTCCATTCTTGAGAGCGATCTCCGATGCGATCTTCTTCAGCTGATTGATATCCTGTGGACCCAATTGCGTCAAAATGCCGGGCAGCATTTCCGAGATCGTCTTGTTCTCGCCATGTCCGGTGATGGCGAACGTGTTGGTCGGCAGCGATGCTTGCGCTTTGGGATTATTGAAATGGATGACGGTGCCATCGTTGCGTATGATGTTGACCTCCTCGATACCGGGTATGGTATTGACCGATAACTTTTTCAACGACGATTGCAATTTCTTGTCATCGGTAGCCGGGGTTGAGTGCACAATCTTCTTCTTGCGGCGTGGGGTGCCCTTGCCGCCGATGCGCACCTGTGCCTGTAATTTCTTAAGCTTCTCTGGATTCATCTGGAAAAATTCGTACACAACAGCAGCACGCACACAAGCACAAGTTACGTTAATATCGGAATATTATTGTCTGAATTTGTTCTCAATGTAATATATACTGTTTGGTAATTTACTTTTTGATTTTCTACTATAATTTAGCACAGAGCTACTGCCCGAAGAAAACACGTGCGCCCAGTTGTAGTCAAACGTCAAAAAGAAATCGCCATGATAAAAATGGCAAAGCAAGTATGTATGTTGTGCGTAGTACCATTTTCAAACACTGCCAGCGCTTACGATGTCAACTATCGATAGTTCAGCATAATAAATATGACATTTCTATTGAATTATAAATGATATGAAACAAATTTAATTTATAGAACATAAATTAAATAATTTTTTGTTAATTTTTCATAGGTTTTATATAATTTATTATATTTTCATTTAAACAGCTGAGCTATCGATAACCAACAGCTGTTAGCGTGAGCCAACACATCTGATTAAGTGTTGCAAAGCGCTCAGCTGTTCAGTATTGAAATCACGAACGTCGCGATTAACGTTTAAGCCTAGAGAGTTCTAATCTATTGATATTTTGTGCAGATAAGATAAGTACGCGTAGTGTTTGTATTATTTTATTAAAAGAATATTGCACGTAATTATATTTGCGATCCCTGTAACCTTTGTAAATACGGGTAATTCGTGCGCCAAAAGACAAATATTGCAACCACTGCAACAACGCACAAATTGCAATTGGAATTGAGCCGCAACAAGTGGAATATTATATTAAAAAAAAACATACTTAATTATTAATCAAACGTGTTCGCGCGCTCAGGCCTGCTAATCGAAAACGTAACGCGGGTGCTTTAATTAGTATAATATATATAGATTATATACTATATAAGTGCGAGTGTCTTTGAGCGGTCTTTAAAACTTCAGCAATGGATTTGTTTGGCGTTTTCTTATTCTTCTTTATCACCTTCCTAATCATGAGCTGCTGTGGATATTGTTGCAGCAGCAAGAGGCGTGGCACGGTGCTCTCAAGTAAGTACAAATTTTATTAATAAACAATTAGGTATCCAGACCATATTTGTGTTGATGACTCATGCTGCTCTGGGATACTGGAAGCAGCTTCAATTGTGAATAAGAATGCAGTGCGTGAGAGTGTATACGTGTGTTTGAACGTTTGTTTGCACAACTTATTCATCAATTACTATTTCTCTTATTTTGTTTATGTAATTAAAAACAGCATATATATAGTTATACAGGTCAACTATAGAGAGAGAGAGAGAGAGTTGTTGCTATATTTACATGTAAAATTTGATGCATATGTTTTTCTATGCTCTTGCCTGGCGCAAAATTGAGCGCTCTAACGGCGAATTTCCTGCCAATGCGCCGAATTGCTCACGTTTGACGCCATCTAGCGTGCAGGGACTGCATAATGGTTTCATAGAATTTCTTAAACGCATTTCTATGGGGATTTGAATAATAAATTATAATAAATGAAATAATATTAATGTTAGCAGTTATAACTGTGGCAACCCTAGACTAAAATAATATACATTTCGTTTTTTTTTTGTTTATCACTTTGTTTTCTCACGCACTTTCGTAAACAAAACAAATTTTGTTGTTTTGTCTTTCATTTTAAAGTGTTTCTCTCTACACTAAATGAATTATATATTTCATATATCTACACTATATAGTATATATAATGAACCTTATCGCCCAACGTTGTATGACTAATAATTAACAAATTATTATATTATATCTTATCTGAGGGCTTTCGTATAATTTGTCATGTTGTTGCCATACAAAAAACTTGCCTTGAAATCGCTAAAGGGTAGCTCAGTTAGTCGACTACTCTACACTCTCACTCATATCTTATATATGTAGATGCACTTAAAGTAATATTTATTTACTTAAAATATAATAAAGGTGATTTATTGAAAAGTTTTCGAGTACTTTTGTTCGAAAGTTCCTAGAACCACAGCTCATTAGCATCGATTATCAGAAGGCATATGTATGTTTTACCTCGATTTTTTGGGGGTTCTTTTTTTTTTTAATAGATAAACCTGTAAAAAAAAGTTGATAATGATATAATATTGATAGGGTTTTAAAACTGGGCATAGGTTTGGGCATGATTCAGTCCACGCGAAACTAACGAACTTACAAGAACCTCAGCTATAGCGGCAAATAGTTGAAATCGAAGAATTATATAGTACCTCGATATGGTCTATATATATTGTGGTGTTTGGATACCCATTGTGGTATTATTCTGTGTCTTCTGTCTGATTGTCGTACTGCGTATGATAAGGACTCGACGAATGCGAGTTGCAACTGCAACAGTGGTGACAAGTTGTGAGTGAATTTATTGGATTATTATACTCAAAATATCATATATAAACTGTAGTACCTTTTGCCGCGATAATTTGAACATAATCTAATCTGGTTTATTCTTTTAAGTTCGATCACAAATTATCTGCATAAATATACTTTTATTTACACACTCTCTCTCTCTCTTATAATGTGATATCTCGTTATTTGCATTGCCATTGGGTTGTCGGATTATAAGATCGATTATAATATTTCCACAGAAATTTTATATGTTTCGGTCGTCTGACTGACGTCAGTGGAATCTCTCAAGATTTCTTATATCAAAATTAATGGCGCTTGTATTTTCAAGTGCCAAAACAATTAAATCGCAATCTTAATATATTTATATATACTTATTTTTTTTTTTTCAGTGGATTATCTTTGGGGGCTAACACTCTGCGTGTTAGGTGAAAGTTCACTTGAAGGTCGTTCAGGGTTAGCTTATCAATATATGAGATTTTTTGAATATAGATTCCGACTGCATGATTATTAAGCTCAGTTTGGTGCAAAGAAGTTTTGTTCACTTTCATTTATATAATTTATTTACTTTATGATACTGTTTTTTAATGATACTGTTTTTTTTTTATTTTCTGAATCCTTAATTTGTCCGACAATTTGTATATTTGATTCTTCTCATATACTCGGTTATTTCTGAATTTACAATCCCCTTAATTATTTATCAAATTTATTTATATTTTTTTAACTTGATTTTAATGCATGTTATTTACTTTGTATCTCAATTTTTATTTATCAACTTTTATTTTTATTTTTTTTTCAATTCTTGAGTATACATATAATTTAATAAGGATTAAAAAACTCCTTGAGACCTCATGTTTTATATATAGACAATCGATTTATATCTTGAGCTAATTATATTTCTAGAAAAGGAAAATTGGATTATTTTTTCTAAATTTTATGATTATTATTATTATGAATATTCTATTTTTATCCCAATGTTTATTTCTCAATTGTAATCCATTTTTAAAATTCTTGAGTATACATATAATTTATAAATTAACTAAGGATTTAATAACTCCTTAAGACCTCAAGTATCATAAATAGACAATCGTTTTATATCTTGGCCTAATTATACATATTTCTAGAAAAGGAATATTGGATTAATTTTTCTAAATTTTATGATTTCTTAGTAAATACTCGATGGTTTTATATATATATGTACATATAGATATATACGCTGGATCTTTGCCTATCCATCTTAACTACAGTGTGGACTTCCCTGCCTTTCTTTATCAATATATTTCTATTTTTCTATAATTAAATTCCCCTCGGACGATTCGAATATCGCAAGAAACTTGATTTATTTTTATGCAGTGAGATTGATTCGCTTGGACAGTTTGGAGCACAATGGATCGCCGTGCTTAAAGACCTCCGATAGACGCCCTGTAATTGAATAATGCGAGTCCAGGTAATCATGACAGACGTCAGCAGACGTTGTAGTCCAAATCGTGTCGAAATAAAGATTATCTATGTGCGATAATAGCTGTTAGTTCACACACTCTACATACGGTATTAGCCCAAGATGTTATTAGGTTAGTTAATTGGTCTAACAAAAAAAAAAAATTATATATATAAATAAAAAAAGCAACAAAAAGATTTGCAAAAAAAAACCAGAATTGGAGTGTCAGGGAAATCTGAAAAGTTTTGGCATGGATCGATTGACGCACAACATAGTTGTAAATTCAGTATAATTTGTTTTATAATGCTACTGCGCATTTGTTGGGCTAATTCGATCGATGCTTTATAATGTTCGGGGTAACGTCACAGCCAGCCAGGTATTATCGTATCTTATCTACACAACCAACAAAAAAAAAAAAAGTGGCTTTAAAACCCAGAACTTGGTTCCTCTTAAGCATCATTTAGCCACAATCGACTAAGAAATGCACAACGCGTAGCCCCCGAAAGTCCTGACCATAAACAAGTGTTACCAAATATCTGAAATTTGGATCGAATATATACATATATATAAATATAGTAAAGTCTAGTTATAAATATGGCACATGAACCCACCGATTTGGATCTGGAAATCTCAACAATTGTGCTGCTTTGTCTCTTCGTTGTTGTCCTGGCTGTTATCCTGACGGTCATCATACGCCATGGACTCCAGAAGCGCAAAAAACAACTGAACAACATCTACATTATCGAGCAGTGTTAGTAAATAATACATGTTTTTCAAAAGTTTTTGTTTATGGAACTCTATGTTATAGTTTCTTAAGTTATTATTAAAACCAAGTTGTATTTATGAAAATTCAAGTGATTTGTGGTTTTTCCTGGTAACTGAAAATTTCAGTTGAAAAGGTGGAAATTAATAATCCCCCAGTTTCACACTTCTCTAAAAGTTTTCTGGTGTTTTCAGACTATAAAAATTTTCCTAGAAAATAAAAGCTGATCTACAATTTAAGTATAAAATCGCCTTAAATTTTGGCCTTAAAATTAAAAATGATAAATACTGTAGTTCTTCTATTTTTTGAAAGTTTTCGATTGTTTAAGTGACTGTTAAGAGACATATGTATTCTTAGTTCAAAAATTTCTCCACATACGTTAATTCTAATAAATATTTCCTTGGGTGCCGCCTGAGTTTAAGATCATCTTCTAACTTCTTAAATAACCTGACTTGGTCAACACATATTCTATAACATATATTTCCCTAGTAATTTGTAATTGTATTTTTACTATTTTATTTCAACAATTTAATTGTTTATGTATGCAAATGTTGTGCTGACGCATTAGCTGTTTTTGTTGGGAATTTCCAGTTTGTTTCCAGCTTGCTTCCAATTGTTAATGGACATAACTACAGCAAGGTAAATGTATTTAAATCTTTTGCTGTATAGACATATATGATAGATCTAAAGGTAAACTGATGAGGAAAAATGTTCAATTATTATATCATAAAAAGTCCACTTAATACATAACTTAAATTTTTTATTTTAATTTATGTGCTGAGGTCATTCGACTTCCAAGTGAATAGTCGTATTTCCCAGTTGTATTTTCTTTATGAATAACTAAAAATTTAGTTTAAAACAAAATATTCAATAATTATCTCAAGCAAATAAAAAAAAGAAAACAAAACAAAAATAGAATCCTTAACTAAAATACCATATTTCTTTAAATTCTCTCCCTCTATTTTCAACTTGACAGTTGCATTTTCCAGTGTATTCCAAGTATATTCCAAGTGTATTCCAAGTGTATTCCAAGTATATTCCAAGCGTATTCCATGCATATTCCAAGTATAATACAAGCGTATTCCAAGTATATTCCAAGTGTATTCCAAGTATATTCCAAGTGTATTCTGTGCATATTCCAAGTGTATTCCAAGCCAATTCCAATTCCATTCTATACTATTAGTTGAAAACTAGTTAGATATGGTTTCAAGTTTCATGTATTCCACTTGGAATGACGCATTTAGCTTGCTTTCATAGGGGTTTTCTAGTTGCAATTGAAAACCCGCTATCATTTGCTTGTAACATTCTGTAAAAAGCGAACGCGCTCTTAACTCTTGGGATCTGCCATGTTGTATTTTGTGCTGATCTTTATTGGAGTTGTGTTGTTGAGCTGTTTAGCAAGTTGTGTTTTTGGATGCGGCAACCGTGAAAATAATTCCGGACTTAATCCATGTAATTAATTTTCTATAATTATATAGCTTTGAAGTTTTCCTAAATCGCGAATAATTTTAGCTATGGATGTGGGAACAACGGGTGTCGGGGACGTTACTGCGGATTCTTCTGCTTTTGATGATTGGAGTAGCGGAGGAGGATTTGGTGAAGGAGGTGGATGTGGAGGTGGCAGTGACACCTGCTCTTGACAGACAATGACATTAGTTTAATTATAGTTACTAAGCTGAAATGACATATTTATTGTTATTTTACTTGTTTTATACAAATTTTTAGATTTTTTTGATAGATATTTTTCGATATATTTTTGTGGAAAATATTTTTTTTTGTATATATTTTTTGTATATATTTTTTTTATATATTTTTTATATATTTTTTTTATATATTTTTTTTATATATTTTGTTATATATTTATTTTATATATTTATTTTAAATATTTTTTTTATATATTTTTTTTAAATATTTATTTATATATATATTTTTGTTTTTAAATTTTTTTTTTATATTTTTTCCATATATTTTAATTGATTTTTAGTTTTCGATATATATTTTTTGAGATATATATTTTTACACACAATTTTTTTTGGCTCTAAAAAGCCAATTTTGAACCATATTATATTAGTTATACATATGTTGAGGTCTCCCTGCTAAGTTCCGAGTATATTCGTAGCGTGAATCTCGACAACATACTATTTTTAATTTACCTCGAAAACAAGTTGGATAACTATGTAAATGTCATGCTACCGTTATGGAATGACACATAAGCTTGTTTATCTAGGGGATTTCCAGCTTTTGATTTTTGCAATGGAAAATGGAAACTGGAAAATATTAGTTGAATATGCGCTGACATTTGTTTTCAACATGTTGTAAGAAAAGCACGTCTCAGCAAATCTCTTCAGTCTGGACATGTCTTTGGTTGTGGGAATCTTAATGGGAGCTGCGGTGTTGGCCTATGGCGCTTGTTGCCTCGTTTGTTGTTTTAATTATTGCAATCGAAGGCAGAATCGTGATAATCTGGCAGTGGATGCAAGTAAATGTCTTTTTTTGTTTACATTTTTGTTGATCCATTTGAGCTTGGATTCATAAATACTTTTTTAGCTGTGGATGTTGTGGCAAGTGTGGCTGAAGTTGCTGTGGATTCTGATGGTTGTAGTTGCGGAGATGGAGACTGTGATTTCAATTGCTGTTGATTGAAAAATTTACTCGTAGTTAGATTAATTCAATAATTATAAAATAAACTAAACAAATTTAGCTGAACCAATAGTTTTTTTTTTAATTTTATAGAATATTAGCTAACTAAGAACTATGATAAGTTATTGTAAATTTAATTATTTTTTTAATTATTTTTAGTTGCTAATCAAAGTTAAGAGAAATTGTTAGAGTATATTAAATATTATTATTTTTATTTTAATTTATTTCTGTATTTTTTTTATAATTATTTATTTTTATAATTATTTATTTTTTTAATTCTTTTTTGAGAGTCTGAGAATCTTAATTTGTGGTCTTGACTGTGACGTCTTTGCAGCTTCAAGAAAGCATTTCTCATAAAACTGGAGAAGCAGGTTTGGTTTCTCAAAGATTTCAAGCGGAACTCTCTATTCCACTCTTTTTTTTTTATTTTTTTCTCTTTCTCTTTAATCTCTCTTAATCTGCTGTTTCTTGCCAAACTGGGCTCTATTATTAATACTTGAATCCAATTATGAATCAATTGTAGGTAGAGTACTTTTTGTGTATAATTTCAATATTAAAAAAAAAAAGAAAAAAAAATGTTGCACTCCTACGTTACCTACATTTATTTTTTAGTGTACATATAACACTATATAAAAAAAAAATTGTTGCTATAAAAAAATTGTGTCAAATTCCCAAATGTGGAATGGCATTTCAAAAGGGGAGTATGCTATTTCTATACGTTTAGATAAACATATTATTTGCCATGATGATGAGCTTATATTATGAAAACACTTAATATCTAGCAAAAATAGCTAAACAATTTTTTTTAAATTTTGTAGTATATATCTTTAGGCACGAGATGTTGTTAAAGTCGGTAGACTATTGTCACTTTTTGTTTAAACTTGACATACTTCCAAAATCCTCGTTCTTTCAGTTATATTTGGCAACTCGAGAGGAACGAACGCACTTTGAGTATTATTTTTTTTTGGGAGAATGCCGGTGTCTTTGTTGCTGTTTTTGATTGGATTCGTATTCGTGGTTTTTGGATGCTGTTTTGCCTGTTGTTACTATCATTGCGATGACCAAAAGACGTCAGAATTTGCGTCAAGTAATTGTATATATTTTAATTTATTTTGCAAATTTTAAAAAGTGAATTAGAACTAGAACCTGTTTGACTTTACCGCTGATCTCACGATTGCAGAAATGTGTGAATTTCTGAGTCAAAAACTTTGGCTTAATTTGCGTCAGAAAGTGAAAAGTGCAAGTGAATAATTTTGCTATTGTTTACCATAAATTCCAATTGGATTGTTTCTCTGAATTGACGCATATTTTAGCGGCAGATGTCGTCGAATCTGTGGGCGATGTTACAATCGTAGCTTTGGAGTTGGCTAACAGCAATGACAATAGTAATGACGATTGTGGCTGTGATGGCGGATCCGTTGATGGCGATTTTTCTTGCTGCTAAACGATTCAAAATCTCGATTTTAATATTTTTCGTGCATTTAAATTAATGCAAATTGTTTTTCGGTCGGTATATTACTGAAATGGAGAAGGCTATACCATAACAATAGAAGACTAAATATCAGTTGAATATTTCCAGAATATCAGCTATTTTTATAAATGATTTTTGAAAATGTTGTTATATATAGTTTTCAAATATTTTTCTATAATTTTGAAAATATTTTTATAATTTTTTTAAATATGTATTTACATATCTTAATATTTAATATTAAATGTTTTGCATGCATATTTTTGAAAGTATCTTATTAAATTTCCTTTAATTTGATGTTCAAGAAGGAAGTGTTATCTTAGTTAGAGGCCAGGGTTCAGATATTTTTATCTTTACTGCAGTTAGTTTTTAAATCAATAGGCTTTACCTGCTTTATAAATAAGTCTACAACTAATAAAATATTGTTTTTTTTTTGTATATAGAAATTTTATATTGTGTTTTAGTTAATATTAAGACACATTCAATAATATTAAATAAAGTACATTTATGTGAAATGTGAATATATTCTTTTATTTTACTAGTGTAATTTATATAATTTTATTTTATATGACTTTATTTTTGTTGATCATGATTATTACTCAGAATTATAGTTAGTCCAACAATAATATAGTTTATAGACCTTAATCTCTGTATTTGAGGGAAAATTTGCAGTTGAAATTTGGAACCATATTATTTATAGTTTATGATCGCTTACAATCAACACAATGATTATCTAATTTGATTTTGATTTATTTTCACTTGCAATTATTTATAGAAGAAGTTCAATGGAACTTCATGTTGATTGCATCAGACTCAAGTTGCATGCCACAACAAAAGAAAATAAGGAAAGTTCTGCGCTGTGGCACAACTGTTGTTGACAGGCTTGAGGTGCTTCAGTTGTATACATCAGGACAGTTAAGAGGACACACTCAACTTGTAACTATAAATATAAGTTTGGCCTGCAGCTGAAAAGTATGCAACGCAATGTCGTTCCCTCGATATCCTTTGTTGTCAGTTTTGTTTATCATTGATGGCAACTGCATATTTCGCTGTGATATCCATAAATCATTCGCAATTGTGTTCTCATCGTGAACTGTGCAAATCCGAGTAGTTTATACGATAGATTGTGAATATGGATTTATTGGCATTTCTACCTCTAAGTGTCCTGTTGCTCATAGTGTTATTTATAATTGCCACCATACATTTTATACGTTGTTGTTTCATTGTTCGAATGTATGCTCAACTCTTTCGTCAAGCCGGTGAGTAAGAGAAAGTACTCCTTTCCTCTTTCTCTCTTCAAGTAATTTAATATAAAAATGATTGCGAATTCTTTGTTAAATTATAAATATATTATAAAATGGTTTCTTTGACTCATTTGGCGACCTGTTTTTAGCACTAAAGAAATGAGAAAAAAGATTCTTAATACTATTTCAATTTTTGTAATAAAATTGTTGAAGAACATAATTCTTATTATTAAATTGTAATTTTTTATTTTAAATTTCTTTTATTTAATGATCAGTCAATTAAACATATTTCTCTTCTCAAGTGTCTCAGTGATTTTAATAATATATAATAATATTGTTGAATTGTTGAATAGTAATGCTTATAATTTTTGTAGTCTGTGCGTTATTTTAACATATTTAAGGTGTACTTTAATATGTATTTTATTTCTGCATTAAAATATTCTTCATTTTACGATTGCTGATTCGCATATTCTTCAATTTGAACTTTGGCCTAACTTTGATCTAGCATAGCTTTGATTAAACTCTGAAGAATATCTTGAAATTTTTTAACTTAAAATGACTTTTCCACTACATTCAAATAGTCTTTATTGCATTTGATTCGGCCTAATATTCATAGCTTCGATAAGATTCCGTAGATTTTCCTGAAATTTTGACCTGATTGATTTCTATCATCAAAATAGTCACAAAAAACTTTACCCAGGTGGATTTGAACCAATATTTTTGAAGTTATGGACAGAACAGTATTTTTCTATAGGAGGTTTCACTTCCAAACCTTTAAGCAATCATAAGTTTCGTAGTTCTCCATCAATGTTCAAAAATTTTGGTAAACGAATTTCTAGTATCTTAATAAGCATATTAGTTTTTATTTCAGTTGATTTGAACCAATATTTTAGAAAATATGGTCAGAAATGTTGAAAACTGGTCCAAAAATAAGCATTTCTCCACAGTAAATGTACGTCATAAACTTTGAACAGCCATAACATTGTCAAATTTTAACCGATTTTCAAATTTTTTTCATTTTTGTCAATGGTTTAGATATTGTAATAAAACTGCATTTAAATTTTATTCACATTGACAGTTTTTAGATTTTCGATATTTTTTGGCCCTTTTTGCATACTAACTCCTTGACAAAAAGTCAAAAAATGTGAAAATTTTAAAATCGGAATTTTTTATACCTGATCGATTTCTGGCATCAAAATAGTCATAAAAAACTTTACCTCAGTGAATTTCAACCAATATTTTAGAAAATATGGTAAAAAATTTTCAAATTTGGTCCAAAAACAGTATTTTTCTATAGGAGGTTTCACTTCCAAACCTTTAAGCAATCCTAAGTTTCGTTCAATGTTCAAAAATTTTGGAAAACAAATTTCTAAAATCTTAATAAGCATATTAGTTTTTATTTCAGTTGATTTGAACCAATATTTTAGAAAATATGGTCAGAAATGTTGAAAACTGGTCCAAAAATAAGCATTTTTCCATAGAAAATGTACGTCATAAACTCTGAACAGCCATAACTTTGTCAAATTTTAACCGATTTTCAAAATTTGTTCACTTTTGTCAATGGTTTAGATATTGTAATAAAACTGCATTTAAATTTTATTCACATTGACAGTTCTTAGATTTTCGATATTTTTTGGCCCTTTTTGCGTACTAACCCCTTGACAAATAGTCAAAAAATGTGAAAATTTTAAAATCGGAATTTTTTATACCTGATCGATTGCTGGCATCAAAATAGTCATAAAAAACTTTACCTCAGTGAATTTCAACCAATATTTTAGAAAATATGGTCAAAAATGTTCAAATTTGGTCCAAAAACAGTATTTTTCTATAGGATGTTTCACTTCCAAACCTTTAAGCAATCATAAGCTTCGTAGTTCTCCATCAATGTTCAAAAATTTTGGAAAACAAATTTCTAAAATCTTAATAAGCATATTAGTTTTTATTTCAGTTGATTGGAACCAATATTTTAGAAAATATGGTCAGAAATGTTGAAAACTGGTCCAAAAATAAGCATTTTTCCACAGTAAATGTACGTCATAAACTTTGAACAGCCATAACATTGTCAAATTTTAACCGATTTTCAAAATTTTTTCACTTTTGTCAATGGCTTAGATATTGTAATAAAACTGCATTTAAATTTTATTCACATTGACAGTTTTTAGATTTTCGATATTATTTGGCCCTTTTTCCATACTAACCCCTTGACAAATAGTCAAAAAATGTAAAAATTTTAAAATCGGAATTTTTTATACCTGATCGATTGCTGGCATCAAAATAGTCAGTAAAAACTTTACCTCAGTGAATTTCAACCAATATTTTAGAAAATATGGTCAAAAATTTTCAAATTTGGTCCAAAAACAGTATTTTTGTATAGGAGGTTTCACTTCCAAACCTTTAATCAATCATAAGTTTCGTAGTTCTCCATCAATGTTCAAAAATTTTGGTAAACGAATTTCTAGTATCTTAATAAGCATATTAGTTTTTATTTCAGTTGATTTGAACCAATATTTTAGAAAATATGGTCAGAAATGTTGAAAACTGGTCCAAAAATAAGCATTTTTCCACAGTAAATGTACGTCATAAACTTTGAACAGCCATAACATTGTCAAATTTTAACCGATTTTCAAAATTTTTTCATTTTTGTCAAAGGTTTAGATATTGTAATAAAACTGCATTTAAATTTTATTCACATTGACAGTTCTTAGATTTTCGATATTTTTTGGCCCTTTTTGCATACTAACCCCTTGACAAATAGTCAAAAAATGTGAAAATTTTAAAATCGGAATTTTTTATACCTGATCGATTTCTGGCATCAAAATAGTCATAAAAAACTTTATCTCAGTGAATTTCAACCAATATTTTAGAAAATATGGTCAAAATTTTTCAAATTTGGTCCAAAAACAGTATTTTTCTATAGGAGGTTTCACTTCCAAACCTTTAAGCAATCATAAGTTTCGTAGTTCTCCATCAATGTTCAAAAATTTTGGTAAACGAATTTTTAGTATCTTAATAAGCATATTAGTTTTTATTTCAGTTGATTTGAACCAATATTTTAGAAAATATGGTCAGAAATGTTGAAAACTGGTCCAAAAATAAGCATTTTTCCATAGAAAATGTACGTCATAAACTCTGAACAGCCATAACTTTGTCAAATTTTAACCGATTTTCAAAATTTTTTCACTTTTGTCAATGGTTTAGATATTGTAATAAAACTGCATTTAAATTTTATTCACATTGACAGTTTTTAGATTTTCGATATTTTTTGGCCTTTTTTGCATACTAACCCCTTGACAAATAGTCAAAAAACGTGAAAATTTTAAAATCGGAATTTTTTATACCTGATCGATTTCTGGCATCAAAATAGTCATAAAAAACTTTACCTCAGTGAATTTCAACCAATATTTTAGAAAATATGGTCAAAAATTTTCAAATTTGGTCCAAAAACAGTATTTTTGTATAGGAGGTTTCACTTCCAAACCTTTAAGCAATCATAAGTTTCGTAGTTCTCCATCAATGTTCAAAAATTTTGGTAAACGAATTTCTAGTATCTTAATAAGCATATTAGTTTTTATTTCAGTTGATTTGAACCAATATTTTAGAAAATATGGTCAGAAATGTTGAAAACTGGTCCAAAAATAAGCATTATTCCACAGTAAATGTACGTCATAAACTTTGAACAGCCATAACATTGTCAAATTTTAACCGATTTTCAAAATTTTTTCACTTTTATCAATGGTTTAGATATTGTAATAAAACTGCATTTAAATTTTATTCACATTGACAGTTTTTAGATTTTCGATATTTTTTGGCCCTTTTTCCATACTAACCCCTTAACAAATAGTAAAAAAATGTGAAAATTTTAAAATCGTAATTTTTTATACCAGATCGATTTCTGGCATCAAAATAGTCATAAAAAACTTTACCTCAGTGAATTTCAACCAATATTTTAGAAAATATGGTCAAAAATTTTCAAATTTGGTCCAAAAACAGTATTTTTGTATAGGAGGTTTCACTTCCAAACCTTTAAGCAATCATAAGTTTCGTAGTTCTCCATCAATGTTCAAAAATTTTGGTAAACGAATTTCTAGTATCTTAATAAGCATATTAGTTTTTATTTCAGTTGATTTGAACCAATATTTTAGAAAATATGGTCAGAAATGTTGAAAACTGGTCCAAAAATAAGCATTTTTCCACAGTAAATGTACGTCATAAACTTTGAACAGCCATAACATTGTCAAATTTTAACCGATTTTCAAAATTTTTTCACTTTTATCAATGGTTTAGATATTGTAATAAAACTGCATTTAAATTTTATTCACATTGACAGTTTTTAGATTTTCGATATTTTTTGGCCCTTTTTGCATACTAACTCCTTGACAAATAGTCAAAAAATGTGAAAATTTTAAAATCGGAATTTTTTATACCTGATCGATTTCTGGCATCAAAATAGTCATAAAAAACTTTACCTCAGTGAATTTCAACCAATATTTTAGAAAATATGGTAAAAAATTTTCAAATTTGGTCCAAAAACAGTATTTTTCTATAGGAGGTTTCACTTCCAAACCTTTAAGCAATCATAAGTTTCGTTCAATGTTCAAAAATTTTGGAAAACAAATTTCTAAAATCTTAATAAGCATATTAGTTTTTATTTCAGTTGATTTGAACCAATATTTTAGAAAATATGGTCAGAAATGTTGAAAAAATGCCCAAAAATAAGCATTTTTCCATAGAAAATGTACGTCATAAACTCTGAACAGCCATAACTTTGTCAAATTTTAACCGATTTTCAAAATTTTTTCACTTTTGTCAATGGTTTAGATATTGTAATAAAACTGCATTTAAATTTTATTCACATTGACAGTTCTTAGATTTTCGATATTTTTTGGCCCTTTTTGCGTACTAACCCCTTGACAAATAGTCAAAAAATGTAAAAATTTTAAAATCGGAATTTTTTATACCTGATCGATTGCTGGCATCAAAATAGTCAGTAAAAACTTTACCTCAGTGAATTTCAACCAATATTTTAGAAAATATGGTCAAAAATTTTCAAATTTGGTCCAAAAACAGTATTTTTGTATAGGAGGTTTCACTTCCAAACCTTTAAGCAATCATAAGTTTCGTAGTTCTCCATCAATGTTCAAAAATTTTGGTAAACGAATTTCTAGTATCTTAATAAGCATATTAGTTTTTATTTCAGTTGATTTGAACCAATTTTTTAGAAAATATGGTCAGAAATGTTGAAAACTGGTCCAAAAATAAGCATTTTTCCACAGTAAATGTACGTCATAAACTTTGAACAGCCATAACATTGTCAAATTTTAACCGATTTTCAAAATTTGTTCACTTTTGTCAATGGTTTAGATATTGTAATAAAAATGCATTTAAATTTTATTCACATTGACAGTTCTTAGATTTTCGATATTTTTTGGCCCTTTTTCCATACTAACCCCTTGACAAATAGTCAAAAAATGTGAAAATTTTAAAATTGGAATTTTTTATACCAGATCGATTTCTGGCATCAAAATAGTCATAAAAAACTTTACCTCAGTGAATTTCAACCAATATTTTAGAAAATATGGTCAAAAATTTTCAAATTTGGTCCAAAAACAGTATTTTTGTATAGGAGGTTTCACTTCCAAACCTTTAAGCAATCATAAGTTTCGTAGTTCTCCATCAATGTTCAAAAATTTTGGTAAACGAATTTCTAGTATCTTAATAAGCATATTAGTTTTTATTTCAGGTGATTTGAACCAATATTTTAGAAAATATGGTCAGAAATGTTGAAAAAATGCCCAAAAATAAGCATTTTTCCATAGAAAATGTACGTCATAAACTCTGAACAGCCATAACTTTGTCCAATTTTAACCGATTTTCAAAATTTTTTCACTTTTGTCAATGGTTTAGATATTGTAATAAAACTGCATTTAAATTTTATTCACATTGACAGTTCTTAGATTTTCGATATTTTTTGGCCCTTTTTGCGTACTAACCCCTTGACAAAAAGTCAAAAAATATAAAATTTCTATAATCGGAATTTTTTGTTCCTGATCGATTTCTATCATCAAGATAGTCACAAAAAACTTTACCCAAGTGGACTTGAATCAATATTTTAGAAAATATGGACAGAATAGTCACACTATAAGTCACACTGTTCGTCTACAGTTGCTGTTCACTGTTAAATGAACTGTCATTGATCTTTAGATTTAACATCGTTGCGAATTTTGGCATCCCCTGAAATGTAGTATGTTTTTTACTCGTACATATAATATTTATTTTTAAACTGAGAGACACTTGTCCATCTTTCTCTTTAATGCTAACCCCCTTAATAAATAGAATGTTTTTGCTTCATTTTATGATTTTTGAGATATGTTCTGCTCGATGTTTTTCTGTTCCCCAACCTATTCCATGCTTTAGTAGCATTCGGAGCGTAAGGTTGAGGAAACGTTTTTGTTATTGTTAAAAAAAATCAAGGATGACTTATCATAGCAGCCGTTCTATGACCGACGGGGGTGCTATATTTCTAATAGTAGTTATTATTTTAATTGGCATATGTAAATGTTGTCATTGTTGTTTTAAACTATCACGGATCAATAACAAAAATCAAAATAAAAATCCTCAATATGCAACGGAAATAACTGTTGCGTCGGATTCTCCTCAAAATCAAAATCCTGAGAATCAACCTCTTTCTGATGGTAAAAAAAATGTAAATATTTTTTTTTTTTCATTTTCAAAACAGAAATTTTCTTTTCAATTCTTGTTTACTTAAAACTTAAAGTTAAGGTCATATAGGGAGTGCCTGGAAGAAACCCGACGAAAATAAGATCAACATCCATAAATTAAATCTTTCGTTAATATTATATATATATATAAAATATTTTTATAAAAATCTAGCAAAGAGAGTAACTTGCTCTTTTTCGTTTTTCTCTTTCGATATCTCCGCCTGCTTTTTAAAGTTTGCTTATCTCGAATTTTAGCATGCATGACAAATTTTTGCATTGCGAAAATGTTTCGTATTATATATACATATGTATGTTTGATTGAATTTTGTGTTATTCGCAAAATACATACAAATCCCATTTCAAAATACTCACTCTCTCTATCTGGCGATAACGCTCTTTATATTTTTTGCAATGATTACTTTTGTATGTATCCCAAAAATTTTGGTGTTCAGAACAAGGTTTTCAGTCGCAATTTCGGTGTGGCCTGAAACGAACGTGCTCTCTGTTTATCAAAGTTGTATTATTTTGCAATGTCCTATCATCATTATCATCATTCCAGCGGTAGACATAATAATGATTGTGCATTTATTTTTATATGTATAATCGCTCTTTTTGTGGCCGCCTGTATTAAGTGCTGTTATTTATGCAATAGAAAACTCAAATCCTATACAGGTCCACAATATGTTGCCGGTAATGTATATATGCAATTTCAATATTTACACTATCGGGAATGAACTGTAAATTGAAATTAGTTTTCAAATTAATTTCAATTTTATTTTATTAACATATATATTAATTTTATTATATATATTATTTTAAATTTAATTAAATGAAATTAAATTAATTTCAATTTTAATTTATTTAAATATATATTAATTTTACTATATAAATTTTTTTATATTAAATTAAATTAATTTCAATTGTATTATATTAAAATATATATTAATTTTAATATATATATTTTTTATATTTAATAAAATTAAATTAAATTGAAATTAGTTATAAAATTAATTTCAATTTTTTTTAATTTATTTTTTTTTAAATTTAATTGAATTAAATTAAATTAATATCAATTTTATTTTATTAAAATATAAATTAATCTTACTATATATATATTTTTATATTTAATTCATTTTAATCAATAATTTTAAAAATAAACTTTTTAAAAAGTAACAGAATTGTCGTCATAACAAAATGTTTATATTTTTTTTTGTATATGTTTATTATAAGTATTTTACTTTATTTGATTATATTTTATTTTAATTTAATTTATTTTATTTTTTTGTATTTTATTTTATTTTATTTTATTTTATTTTATTTTATTTTATTTTATTTTATTTTATTTTATTTTATTTTATTTTATTTTATTTTATTTTATTTTATTTTATTTTATTTTATTTTATTTTATTTTATTTTATTTTATTTTATTTTATTTTATTTTATTTTATTTTATTTTATTTTATTTTATTTTATTTTATTTGATTTTATTTTATTTTATTTTATTTGATTTTATTTTATTTTATTTTATTTTATACAATAAGTTGTGATTCAAACAATGTATACAACATTATACAAATTCCGGTTCATAATTTAATTTGCGAATGTTTTATTTTGATTTATACTTCTCATTGTATTTGTGTTTATATTGGGTTTCTTCATCATTTCTATACTCTATGCACTCATGTGCACTCTCTTCTTCTGTTCTCTTGAAACTGAGATAGTTGAATCTCTCTTTCAATTTTCACTTGTTTGATCTTGACTTTTAACAGTATGGCGACATTTTTTGCACTCCCTTCTTTTTGTGTTATTTGCATAAATTGCTTATTTTTATATGATGCGTGGCATAGTGGCGAGTAAATTTTCTCTTCGTGTTTTTGTCGTTGCTCTTTGGCACGCTCTCTCTTGATTATTTGCTCTTTGGCGATTTCCAAAAAATTTTTAGGGCTGCTTAAACTTATGTATGTTCTCATTAGTTATTGCTGCGTTCGCTGTGAAGCACGTGCTGTGTGTGTTTGTTTAAACATATATTTGTCTTATATTAAGAGAATGAGTCGTTATAATGATCAGAATGGAATAGTTGGTGTGATCTTTATATTACTTGTATTACTGTTATTATGTATGAAATGCTGCTGTTGGATATGTGACAAATTTTCGAATTCAAATCAATCGGAATATGAAGCTGGTAAATTCTTAAAATTTATAATACTATATTTCACATAATTTACACTAATAAACCACAAAAAAATGTGTTTTTTTATTACATATTTCATTTAATTATATATTTATGTATTTAGTATAACATTATTATATATTTATTTATTTAATATATCTTTTTAAATTAACTCTCTTAATTTTGAAAATTGTATTACATATTACATTTATTTTTATTTTTTAAATAAATGTTCTCATTATGTTTCGTAATTTTACTCTTGCACACTCTCTTTCTTATTCGTTGTTTCTTTTATGTTTTCCAAAATTATTCGTCGTCGATTCATCATAATGTTTTCAGTTGTTTTCTTTGTGCTCTATGTGAAACACGTGCTGTGTATTGATTAAACTTAAATACACCATTTGTTGTGAGGATGGTTTATGATTATGATTTGAACGGACCAGGAACTTTTAAAAGTTTTGATGATGCACTGGTACCATGGGTTGTAATTTTTTGTATAATTTTAAGCCTGTACTTTTGTGTGAAATGTTGCTGTTGGATGTGTGGCAAAGAAGCGAATTCTAATCAATCACAATATATTGCTGGTAAATTTTAAAAATTTATAAAAAAATATTTCATTTATTTTACAAAAATACGATTTGAATACAAATGTTACTTCATGTTGTTTATATATTTTTCCTATGAATGTTACTGTGTATTTACAAAAATAACGAGATTCGAATTGAATTTAAATGTTACTTTATGTTGCCCAACTTCTAAACTTCCGCACCTGTATCATAATGTCCTTTAATTCTGTTACTTTATTAGTCCTTTAGGTTCATCAGCTTTTCGCAAATTATAATTGAACTTAACTTTTAGGATTTTCGCGCATTTTGGCGCTCCTTATTTTTGATTCTATTTTCCTACTATTTATTTTTTTTTAATAATGCGCGCCTTGTCCTTATTTCGCGGTATCACGCACTCCATTATTCATAGTCCTTTTTATATATATTTGTGGAAATGTTTTTAGGCAGAATTTTTAAGTTTTCAGTAGCATTCTTAGCGTAGTCTGTTACACACGGGAATACTCTGACTTTAGCACAGTTCAATTAAGATGTCGTATCATCATCATCATTATAGATATAGACATACTTCGTATACAAATTCGCAAGAGTTTTTAACATGTTTCGGAATTATCATATTTATTGTATGTGCATTCGGTTGTCTGAAGTGTTGTTATAACCTATGTAAAAAGGAACTAAATGAGAACGAATCTGGAAATAATGCCGGTAAAATTTACATTAAAATATGTAATAATTTGGAAATTTTTATAGAAAATGTTCACTCTATAAATAGCAGCCAATATTATAAAAGTAATCAAGTATTTTATTTTTCTTTTTATAAAAAAAAGAGAGCAATCTTGTCACATATCTCTTCTCTTGACTCTCTATATATCCCAATTTATGTTTGATGTTAATATTTGTGTGAATTTTGTGTTTTATTGCAAATATAATATATATTGTTATATTTTGTGCACATACTATAATATATATAATATTTATTTATAAATTATTCCCGCCGCATAGAATTTCTCTATTCCTCTCCATCATCATGTTAACCAACACTATGTTAACCAATGAATTTCTCAGTGTTTGTCATGTGCTTTCTAATTTGATGTATTCAGTGCCATTTTTTGCGTGTTCTGAAACGCACGTTGTTCCGGATTCTTAAAGTTCTCGACATATAGAGAGAAAATGGTTTATCATTCTCATAGAAAAACGCATTTAACAAAACAACAGGCTGGAACACTGTATCCAATTTTAATATTTTTTCTGATTGTTATCTGGTTGTTCATATGCATATGGAAGTGTTGTAGCTGTATATGTGGAAAGAATGTGAATTCCAATAATTCGCAAACGGTTGCTGGTAAAAATGATATAAAATACTATATGTTAATTTCAATATCCATTACTTTCAGAGTGATGTCAACGGGCAATCTTTTATTAATGAGAAATCCATAGAAACTAGTTATTTATACTATTTATAAGTATACCTTATATATTATATATATTTGAGGAATTACTCTAAAACACGTTAACCAACACTATAGTCGTTTTTCATGGCACTTTTTATTTAAGCTATTCCCAGATCTAAAACGCAGATCCAACTTTTTTAAATATCTTTAACTATGATTAATCATAGTAAAGATTTTATTACTATATAATCGGTTATTTCTATGCATATTCTCCTGAGTTTGGTGGTGTTGTTGTTCCATAGATGAGTAGGATTCGTATTCTAGTAATTTAGAAACTGTTGCTGGTAAAATACATTTCAGTATTACATTCAGTAAGATACAAGTAGCTAGGGGCAAACTTTTGTAATTGAGAAAACAAGAAATTAAATGGCATATATTTGCTTCGGATATTTCCCCGATGAGTCATGACAATTGCCAACTCGGGCTTTACCCGTTATGTCGCCTAAGCCTCTCTGACTGTCTCAATTCGAATTCATTTCTCAGTTGCATTTATCGTGTCGACATCGACAATCGCTTTTTATTTGTTAATCACAATTTCATTGAAATGTTTGAACAAGATACTTTGAGGTATCCGATTATCGGCAACGATGATGTGCATTTTCCATCACATTTTCATCACTTCAATGATCCGCCAAGATCTCAATCCTTTTTTACGGATCACACTGATAAAATGTTTAGAACTTTTGCCATTTTTGTGTTTGCCATATTTGTTGGTGCATGTTGTTTGAACTGTTGTTGCATCTGCATCAAGCGAAGAAAAGATGAGGAAAATCAATTTTATAATGGTAAAAAAAAACTAAATTAAATTTTTATTTGATTTGAATGTGAATTTACTGCAAGTGAAAAAATCTTTGTTTAACCAAAGTGAGAATAATATATTAATATTTAAATGACAACAAATTAACTCGCTTCGTTAATATAAAAAATCTTTTTCCAGCCACAAATAAATGATATTATATAATATAAAGAATAATAAACGCAAACTCTTGAATAAGAGCATTATCAAAATTATTTTATAAATGTCGCATAATAATTTTTATATTAATTTTTTTAAATATATATTCATATTCTCAGTATATATGCTGATAAGCCAGCATATGTTTTTCCATTTGAGTTGTAATCTCTTCCCAAGAGTTTTAAGTCTTTAAAGATTCTCTAAGTTCAGTTACATTTATCGCGTTGACTTAAACAGTCGTTTTATTTGGACTTACATATAATATTGAGATATTTTAAAATGAGCAACGACATTGATCCTGCGACAAGAGCAATTTTTAGGCTCCTTGTTTTCTTAATCGTTTATGGATTTGTGCGCGGTTTCTATAAGTGTTGTTCCTGGATCTGTTGTAACAGTGACAAGCCTGTAGTTTATCAAACTATCGATGGTAACATATCTTAATATTTGTTAAGAGTCTGAAAAGTCTTCCGCAAAACAATTCTAAAACTCATATTCCGATTTTGATGATAGTTCAAAGATTGATGATTGTTTTTTTTTTTTAAGTTCTTAAATTATATATTCAGTTTCTTCAATATTTTGTTTGTTTTTCAAGTATTTCTTATATTTAAAATTTTTTTTTTATAATTTATTTTTTTTTTAAATTTATTTTTTTTTTAAATTTTAATTTTTTTTAATTTTAATTTTTTTTTAAATAAATTTTTTTTATGTATTAAATTTTTTATATTTTAAATTTTTTAATATTTTAAATTTTTTTATATTTTAAATTATTTAATATTTTAATATTTTTTTAATTTAAATTTTTTTATATTTAAAAATTTTTTTTATATATTTTATATTTAAAATTTTGTTATATTTTTTTCTATGTTAAAAATTTTTTATATCTTAATTTTTTTTATATTTGAAATTTTTTTATATTTTAATTATTTTTATAATTCAATTTTTTTATATTTTAAATTTATTTTATAATTAAATTTTTTTTATATTTAATATTTAATTTTTTTTAAATTTTAAAAATGTTACTCATTTATAAAAATTTCTTTGTTTATTTATGGAAATTGTATTAATTTAATACTGATCTTAGGGCCAACGAGTTTTGGCTACGAAATTACTCTTTATATTTAAAGAAAATTTCTGTCATCAATGTAATAAGATTATTTCATATATAATCTACTCTTCAACGTAATTATATATATTCTTATTCTCTATATTATTTTCTATTTAATAAGAACGCCTACAAGTATGCTGGGGAAGAGGAAACTCTTAAACTCAATTAAAGTTGTTGTTCTGAGCTGGTCCATTGTTTTATACTTTGACCGCAACTGAGGAAACTGCAGATTAATCATGAATACAAATATATATATATAAATATTTATATATTTCTGTGTACTCCCATATTTTGTTGATAAGAAGCCAATGCAGAGTTTCAATTGTACTTGCAGTCTGGGATACACATTCATATAGTCAAGTTGGAATTCGTTGTTGATGGTGCTTGAACGTCATCAAATTGGTTTCTATTTTATAATAATTGTTGTCATAATTTGTGTAATGTTGCGTTACGGTTCCAAGTGTTGTTGTTGCTGCAGTGAGGACGATGATAGTCGCCATCAGCACTATACCGACAATAACTATCATCACTTTCAAATCGATGACGATGAGGATTCCGGCGATGAATCGTTTATAGGACATGTCTCAATCCCAGCTGAAACAAGTTAGTATTCATAAAAAACAATAAGTAAGGATTTTTCTACTGAGCGTGAATCAACTTTATTTAAATTTAGTTTTTCTGGTTACTCAAAGTTTACGGTGAAATTGTTTGCCTTGACCTTTCACCTGCCTCCTGCCTGTAGTAATTGCCATAATTAAGGTTATTAACGATCTACAGCTCTATCAATTAATTAACTATATTCTATACACATCAGGGCATCGTCAACTCTAAGTCTGTTTTTCGCTTTCAACATGAATAGTTCCAGTCTGGGCATCGATTATTTGTTCACTATGGGCCATCGTCTGCATATAGACTTGTGCTTTATGTTTTATCAATTTTTGGCCCTCTTGGCACTAATTGCTATAGTAGTGCTCTATGCAAATCGCATTAATAATGACAATCCCGTCCAGTTGGTTAAAGAATCATCGCGATTTCAAACTGTGAAAGTGAATTAAGTGTTCATTTATTTTCGGGAATTTAATAACTGAAAATTTAACGCATCTTTTAAGTTAGGTAAGAAGTACTATCGAAAATTATATTGCTTATAAAAATTGGTTAAGATTTAATGAAGTTCTAGCAGTGAGAAATTAAAATTGGATCACTTGCTATAATTTTTTTTGGCTATATCTCGGGAAATTCTCACAAGAATCACCTCAAATAAAAAGCAAAATGATGGTTTTGAAAGTCGTGCAAAAAGTGCAAAATGGGTCAAAAATGTGAAAAAATTTAAAACGGCAAAAATTAAAAATCTTTGAATGCAGAATTCTACTAGAATCAAAACCATAAACAAAAACTCAAATTTCATTAAAATCGGTTGATTTTTGGCAAAGTTATGACAGTTTAAAGTTATGAAACATATCATTTTTTGAAAATTTGGAACATAGGTCACTTTTTCATTCATTTTCAGTCATATCTTGTGAAATATCAGTCAAAATCAAATAAAAAAAGAGCAATTTAATTTAGCGGAAAATGTCATTTTAAAGTGAAAATTTCAAGAAAATCTACGGAGTCTAATCAAAGCCATGTCAGATCAAAGTAGGGCTAAAGCTCATATTGAGAAATATGCAATTTAGAGCACACTCTTGGCCATATCTCGGGAAATAGGCATCAGAATCACTTCAAATAAAAAGCAAAATGATGGTTTTGAGTTCCAGAATCGATCTGAGTCAAAAATTTTGTCGATTTTGTTGATTTTCTTAAGGGGTTACTATGCAAAATGGGTCAAAAAAGTCAAAAAATGTAAAACTGTCAAAACGATAAATCTTTCAATGCAGTATTCAACTAGGTTAAAAACCTTAAACAAAAATACAAATTTCATTAAAATCGGTTCATTTTTTGCAGACTTATGACATTTTAATGTTATGAAGCATTTCGATTTTTGAAATTTAGGAATATAGGTGACATTTCCCCACATATTTGGTCATATCTTGTGAAATACTAGTCCAAATCAAATGAAACGAACCCCATTGGAATGTAGAGGAAAATCTCATTTTAATGTGAAAATTTCAAGAAAAATCCAGCATCGATCTGAGTCAAAAAATTTCAGTCATACAATTTTAGAATTTTGATGATGTTCTTAAGGGGGATAGTATGTCAAACTGTTCAAAAAGACCAAAAATTTAAAACGGTAAAATTGAAAAATATTTGAATCCAGATTTCAAGTCAGATCAAAAAATGTGAACAAGAAACCGTTTATAAAAATTCGGAAAATAGTTTTGAGATCCGGACTAAAATTAAAGTATTTTAAATACTTCGACAGAATCTGTTGCCAAGGCTGAAGAATATACTTCAATACACTACTTGTTTCTAATTCAATTTGCTCAATTCATTAATTTTTTGCCCATGCTTATCTCATGCTATTCTAATATACAATTTGTTTCTATATTTTTTTTTTGTTGTATTTTGTATAATATATTCTCTTACTCTTCTGTATGTATCTATGATAGCTACGCACTGTCAGTGACCACATAACATAACAAGGGAGCACACATAGTTACAGATATGTATGTATATAGAGTTGTTTCGTTTCCTACAAACATTTTGTCCATGAAATGAAATGGCGTGTGTGCGTTAAAAAAACTCTCACTACTCGTTGAATGTTCGGATGGATGGATGGAGCACGCCCATTGTTTTTGTGAAGAGCCGGTTTTGAGTAGCGAAAAATGATGTCATTCCCGACATTTGGAATTCTTGGCCTCTATACTATATTGAGATTTCGCTCGCATAATATACATATATACATATGTATGTATGTATATGTATCTAATATGTTATAGAGAAATTTCTCAATTCTCTCTCTTCTCTCTCTTTTGTCTAATACTCTTTTAGCAGTTGTATTGGATTTTTATCATTGTGAATTTTATATTAACATTATTTTTATAATGTTCTCAGTCGTATTCAGTTGGTGGTCGGAGAAACACGTAATTGCTGCTCTTTTTTTTTTATTGGTTTAAAATTGTGAATATGTCGGTGCATAAACCCATGAGAGTGGAACATATTCCTTATTTGATATTAAGTTTTATGTTAGTTGCTTTATGCTATTTGTGTTGCTATTGCTGTAAACACTGCAAGAATGATGAAGTCAAAACACTTTATGGTAATTTATCAATAAATTAATAAAGCTGAAATGTGGGCGGCAAACAGACATAAGTATAATAATATACAATAATAATATATATAATAGAAATAAAAAAGCAAAAATCGTAAAATATTTTATATATTTTGCAAAAAAAATCAAAATTTTTGGCTTCGGTCTGTGAAATGTATTTATCTTGAAATACTGTCATCATTATCAGTAGAACTTGTTGCGTCGTCCGAGGAGAACGTGTTTTCTGTACAAAATTTAAAAAAAAAAAACTAAAACTAAAACATAATATGTCTCGTACACCTTTAACTGTGGAACATATACCTTTGCTTATAGTATTTATTTTACTTTTAATTGGATTCAAATTATGTTGCAATTGCATGTGTGAAAAACATGACGAAGGATCTTATAATCAAATAGGTAAATTATATAGAAGTTGACGCGGGAATTTACTCTCTTAACGCTATTTTGCTCTCCCATGCTGCTCCGTTCTCTTTGTTTCCCTTCAATCAATTTGTAATTCCGGGACGAGCTCCAAAAAAAAATTCACATTTGTTGCGTGTTGCGAAGATAACGTGTTAGTCGTTTGTTCACAAACCAAATATATATTTCTATTAAAATATGACAAACAAACGAACGGATCCAGTCGAATTGACTATTGGCATTATTTTTGTTATTGTGCTGTTTTGTCTCGCAGTGTATTGCCGTGTGCAGAGATGTCGCAGATATAGTCAACATCGGGGACATGTTATTTCTGGTAATTTTTGAGTGATGACAATTAATTTAAACAATTTAAATAGAAAAACAAACGAAATAATTTGTGCACATTTTTATATAACTCGGCTCTCAAAACATTCTCTTAAAACTTCTCTCTATGAGGTTCCTTCTTTTTCTATGTTTTTCTCATTCTCTCTTTGCTCTCTCTCTCTTTCTCTTTCTCTTTAGGTTGTCCTTAAATTTGTACATTCGCAATAGGTTCCAAAACTTCCCTTTTATGCACTCTCAGTAATATTTGTTACGTGTTGTGAATATACCGCGTTTGGCGCTTCTCAAAAAAAAAAAAAAAAAAAAAACACGATTATTTTTTAACATGCCAAGTAATTCTTTAAGTGTTGAGGATTTGCCGATTTTCATATATATTGGACTTGTATGTGTTGCTATTATTTTGTATTGTCGTATGAAGAGAATTCGGGAACGCAATCGCAACACAACTTTTGGTAAAATTTGAGATGACAGTTGAAAAACATATCAAAAGTTCTTTGAATTGAAAAATCTTTCTTTCCGTGTTTCTCTGATTTACGAATTTTTGTTCTCTTACGCTTTTCTCTGAATATAACTAATTTGTAGTTTTCCGAAAATTAAAGAATTTAGATTTGAATTTTTTAATGGAAATATACTTGTGATAGCAGTCTATAAGTCTCTAAGTCAGATCTTTGGTTTAAGTTGTATGACGTCACTTACGAGCTTCAAAAATATATTATATATACCTAAATTTCGCACTCTCTCTTAGTTTTTGCTCTCTTTGAAATTAACGAATTGATATTTGTGATCTCAAGGTGGGGCTTGACTATTCCAAAATTTCGACAAAGGTCTCAGTTGTAATTGTTACTTGGTCGTTAACTAACGTGTTTTGTTAATTTTGTTCTACATTTATTAAGATGAGACCTTTGAGGGACGATGATTTTCCATTTATGCTTATTTTCATAGTGCCATTTATAATTTTTCTCGTGTGTTGTGTTTGCTGTCAATCGAAAAAGGACGATGATGCCAATATTGAGAATGAGCAGGATATTAACAATGAAAATGTGACACAAAATTTAAATGCAGTTGAAAATGGAAACTAAAGTAAGGAGGGATAAACTATATTCCAAAAATGTTTTATTTTTAAATAATTTATTTTATGGTTAAAATTTATTATTGCGTCAAACTGAATTCCAAGCTGTGGTTCAAGTCGTATGACGTCAATTTCCAAAGTTTCTCTCATTTTAACTCTAATTTGTGCTTCTCTTTAAAATTCACAACTTGTTGGTGACGATCTCAAATATTTCGTCAAAAGCTTTCAGAAGTAGTTTTTCTGTGTTTCGTTCCAATTTTTTAAGATGAGACCTTTTAGAGACGCTGATTTTCCATATATGTTTATTTTCTTAGTGTCATTTTTCAATATTTCGGTGTTGTTCCTGCTGTTCCAAGAAAAGAATGACGCAGAAAATGAGAATCAGAATTTAAATGAAACTGCGCCTGCGCTTGAGCATGGAAATGGAAATGTAAATCAAAATGAAATGGAAAATGGCAACGAAAGTCAACGTGGAAAACTATTTTCCCAATAGGCTGATAGGAAACAAATTCAGTGAAATCTGAGCATTCCTTGTCGTTTCTTGCTCTTGAAATAGACGTGATTTTTGTGGCTTATAAGCATCCTTGAAATGTTGCCAAGTCATTATTATAGAAATGATACAGGAACATTTCCAGCACTTTTACTATATCTTCTAATGTTTGGAATCATATTATTTTTACTGAAAATGTGCCAATATTGTGCAGGGCTAAAGGATGATAACAAAAGTGGTTACCTAAACCTAGATGGTAAATTATACAAGTTGCAATTATTTGTAGAGTTTGTAATGCAAAAAGAATTTTTAATATTTTGTGTTTCAATTATATATGTGTTTAACAAATACTCTATATTCAGCAACTAAAAAATGAAAAATGAAAAAAGAATGTAAATGAATCAGAATTAAAAATGGAAATGAGAATAAGCTTTTTCTCTATTTATTGAATTCATATTAAAATTTCAAAGTCAGATTCGAATGAAAAATATATTTGAAATATAGCAATTTATTGTATTATCGAGAAAAAACATTTTCGAGATACGTTTTTCTGTTTCACGCTTTAGTAATGTGATGAGTGGAAATCTGTTTCTCAATAATTTTCTTATTTTGTTTTTTCAAGTCCACTTAATATTTAAATCTTGCTGAAGCTATGTTGTGATATTTTAAAATTTTCACTAATTTATTTAAATTTTTTTGTCATATTTTTGTAGCCATAAAAACTCACTGATAGATCAGAATACAGTTAACAGAGCAACAACTTGCAGAATTCGGCAACTTAACAGATTCCCTCGCTGTTAATTAACATATGTTAATACGTTACTCATACGCTGTATAAATATGTTAAGCGTTTTTTAAATGCTCTTAGTGGAATTTTGTGCGTACTCTTTAACTGACGTGCCTTTCTCTTTGCTGTGTGCGTGTGTGTGTGCGTGTGTGTTTTGAAAACAGTTTGAAAGATGGTTTATGTGCAACATCCAAAGAGACCGTTAACAAAGGAAGAAAGACCAATATTCATAATTTATTTAATAGTTTTATTTGCTGCATTCGGATTGCTCATGCTTTATGCCTGTTGCAAGAAAAAGAAACCCGCCACAAATGTGAATCAAAACGAAAATCAAGTTGAATTTATACCGGCCTAATCATTTGTTATGGGAGATAAGAATCGAATTCAACAAAAAAAAAAAAAAAAAAAAATAAATAAATAAAATCGTTCAACTAAATAAGAAAAAAGTAAAAGTGATAAAAAAAATTAATTAAAAATTATATAGCTCCGTAATTAAAGTTCGGCAAGTGAAACCGAAAATGGATATGATAATTAATTTAATATTAATTCTAAGTTTTAATTTTTAAAAATATTTATATTTAATTTATTGATTTTTAAATTTAATTTTAATGATACTTTTTCATTAACTTCTGTCGACTGCTAATTAATTGACATTAAATATATAAATAAATATAAATATATAAATAAATATAAATATAAATATATAAATAAATATAAATATATAAATAAATATAAATATATAAATATATAGTTAAAAAAGTAATATAAGATAACCAAAATATATTTATGTATATATAATTTGTTTATTTACGCTGCCGGCGCCAAAAATTCTCTTCAATTTATTTTATGAGCGAATAGCCGGCAACTAGAATTCTCTCTCTCTCTCTCTCTCTCTCTCTCTCTCTCTCTTTATTTCTATTTCTGTTTTGTTCGCCTTAACCTTGAGTTGACTCCATGCATTTTTTTTCTTTTGTATTTATATTTTTCGTATATTTTGCGAGTTTTTCTTATTATTTTTTTGGGGTCGTGCTCTCTCAATAATTTTGGACCGCCCCCAAATTCCTATGTTTTCATTGACAATATATGAGTGCTATTTAGGACACGTGCGCTCTATTTTACTTTTGTGTATTTTTTTTTTTTTTTTTTTTTTTTTTTTTTTTTGCCGAATTAATAAATATGTCTCTTTGCTAACGGTTTAACTTAAACTTGATTTTATTCTATATATATTTTTTTATATTTATTCCTATCAAATTTAAATTTTTGAAAATGAAACCAAATAAAATTTTTATTAAAAGAAAATTCAATTAAAATTCAGAAGTAAATTGAAATTAAAATATTGTATATACATATATCGTATATATTATTTAAAATACAATTTTTTTCAACTTTTTGCTGTTTTTGATTTTTCCGCCTGTGTGTTGTATTCTAAATTTGAGCACTGACAGTAGTATTAGCGGCGTGTTGTTCAAGAGACGTACATTCTCAATTTTTATAATTAATTTCCTAAGATGGCGTTTATAAGCCACACAAAAAGTGATAATTTTGGCTTTGTGTTTCTTATCTTTTTAATAATATTAATAATTTGTGCTTTTTGTTGCCAAAACAATAAGGATGAAGATGAAAATGAAAATGAGATTGAAAATGCCAATGGAAATGAAAATGAAAATTCCCTGAACAGAATCATTGAAAATGAACCTTCTCCTGTTTAAGTATGTGTTCAAATAATCAAATAGATTTTTTATTGTCTTCCATATATACATATCTGTTCGTTATTTAACAGTTGTGAGGGAAATTTGGGAAATTTATATATTCAATTTTGTCCATATCTCTGTTTAGCAGAATTTGAAAAGTTTTCGAATTCTCCTAGTGGTTTTTGCAGCGTTCTCTTCAATAGACGTGGTTTTCGAATTTGTACTTGATTTTCATGCTCTTGAGGATGAAATCAGAATAAAAATGAGAATTCGAATGGAAATGAAACAACAGATGGTATCAAAACAAAATGCTTTAGAGTGTTGCAAATTTTTGATGGAATATAGTATAAGCATACATATATTCTTACTAATATATAGCAATATATACATATATAAAATTTATTTTTAAATATTTTTTTAGGCCACTTGGAAATTGATTTTTTTCCTTTATTTTTTTTTTATTTTAATGACACTTGCTATATTTTTATATTTTTCTTAAATTATTTTTATTTTCAAATTGTCATTATTTTATCTCTCTGTATTCAATTAGTTCAATGGTTTTTTAATTGTTGCTTTTGTCACTGTTTTTGGAGCTCTCTAAACTTAATTTTTGTTGTCTCTTAAATTTTCGCTAATTATGGTTCATGATGTTTGTACGTTGTGGAACTTAATTTCGAATTCCTCCAAAAGTTTTGAAGTTAGTATTAGTATTCGGTACCTTGACTTGTGCTCAACTCTTAAGTAAGACAGACAAAAATTTAAATCAAACTCCGAAAACAAATCTAAATACAATTGAAGATTTTGATGCATATAACATAAGTTATACAAAAATGAAAATAAAATTTATTTTGCGTAGCAAAAATACGTACAGAAAATATTATACATTTCTCATTTGAATCTATTTTCATATTCGTTTAAATATTATTTGTCGTTATTTAGATGTTAATTAATTTGATAGAATTTTTTTGGCACGCCTTTTTATTGGCAATTAATGTCAAGCCTCTTCAGAGTTTTGGCTCAACTCAGTTGACGTCATTCGCGAATTTTTTTGGCGCTCTTAACAGAATACAAAAGTATTGTCAATTTCGTTCTCCCCAAAACGGTCTTGTGCTCTCTTTCTCTCTCTGTCTCTCTCTCTTTGTCTTTCTCTCTCTGTCTCTCTCAGCAGCTTTTGTTTATACGTGATGTGTAGAAATTATGCTTTGAATAAGTGAATCCAGTTGGAACATTCGCTCTCTCGCTCTGTTTCTCTCTTTGTCTCTCTCTTACTTCATGTCATCTCTTAATTGTCAACAACTTTCGCAAATTTTGTAAGTTTGTGGAATGTATTCGAAAAATTCACCAATGCTCTTTCAGATGTAATCGACGGGTGCTCTTCCACACACGTGTTTGAGAGATAGAAATTTAAATAAAAATTTGTTAAGATGAGACCTATTCGAAATGATGATGTACCATTTCTACTGGTTTTAGTTGGAATATACATAATTTATGAAATTATACGCTGTATTATTAAGAAAGCAAATAAGACCGAAAATGATACTGAAAATACGGCTGAGAATCAAAATTTAACGGAAAATGATAGTAAATATGAGACCGCTTTTATTTATAAATTTTTAAGACTAAAAATTATTCAAAAAATGAAAAAAAATTTTCATAATTAATATATTTAACTACGTATAGAATGGAATAAGTTATGAAGCAACAAGTCACTAAATAGAAAATGAATATGTTTGACCCCGAATCCGATGACGTCATTCAAGACTTCTCCTGATAACATGCAGACCCGTATAACCTTTCAACTTAAGTATTTGAAATACTTAAAGTAGGTTCTCATCTCTAGACTCTCTAATGCTTTCTCTTAGTATTCTCTTAAATATTTATGATGCGTAACAATTTATATTGTTGCTTTTAGCATTTGTGTGTCTGAGACAAACATGCTTTGTATTTGCCAAAAAACAAAAATAATGAAATACAAATCAATAAAAAATGTATATATATACAATTTATTAATATTCCACAAGTCTGAAATTAGCGATCTCTATCTTTCTCTCTTTATCTTCCTCTCACTTTCACTGTCACTTTTGGCTTCAATTATTTGAAGGTTTTCCAAATTGTGGGTTGAGACCTTTGATGATAGTGGGATGTATTCGAAAATTTCTTTATATCTTTCAGTGGTATTCGATTGTGTTTGTTTTTATAAATAAAATATTTTTTTTTGTTTTAATTGTCTCTTAAGATTTCTTTAAATTAAAAATGAATAGCGAAAAATTTTTTAAAATAAATCACAGAAATTTTCGCGGAACATTTCAATTAAATATCTCTGAAATTTTTTCAGTGTATTAAAATATAAATTGAGAGTATTTATTGATATCAACTTTCAAATCTTTATATATTCTTTTTGATACTTGTTTTTATGGACTTTTTAAAGTATACAAACGAATATAATAAAATAATCATTTTATTTATTATTATTTTTTTTTAAATTTAATTAACAATATTCGTTTTCTTTGAATTATTTCCGCCATTCTTTAGACATATTTGAAGTACTTTCATCATTCCAAATTAAATGGCGTTTTAATTTTTATCAAAAAGTTCAAAGTTGAAATATTCAAATATGCCACTTTGTCTTGTCATTGGCTTTAATTATAAAATAATATTATTTTCCCATAAGAGAAATTTGTGATAAATTTCAGTATTAATATTATGTCGATGCTCGTTAATTGTGGTCTATAGATAAATGTGAAGCGTTCAATTCGTCGAGTCACTTCAATAAATTGAAAAGAATAATTGGCATGATAATGATAACAATTTATTAAATAATATGCTGGGAAGCATATCATTAGTTTCCACATTAATTATATTTTATATACAGTATTTGTGAGGAAAATGCAAAAAGGCAAGGAAATGAAAGTAAAAATTCAGTTTTTCAACAACCGCCTGAAAATGCAGAACATATCGATCTCCGAGCACTCCATGGAATCCATCGAGTCCATGACTGTCGAATATACCCACAGTTCACACTATCCCATCACGATGTATGTGATGAAGCAGCTCCTAAAGGTCTTCACCTATGGCTTGATCTTTGCCACCATCAGCTATGGGCTGCATCATAAGCGACAGCAGAGACGTGTCAAATCCAAATTCCTCAATGATCTGAATCTGAGTAAGCTCATTGAAGACCGGGAATAAAAGCTTTTGGGAATTGTGTTGTTGTGGAGCTTTTGGTTGCTTATCTCTCCGATACTACGAGATAGCCCTTAATATGTGTGCCATAACAAACCGAATCATCAAGTCATGCCATGACTTGTCCAATTTGAAATTCTAATCTTTTGCTTTAGTTTTTTCTGCAATTCTTTTTCGCGAGTTTAGTCTTTGCGCGTTTGTTCCCTTGTGCGTATCAATATATGTATCTGTATATATAAATATATATTGAGAGTGAGAGAAATTAAGAAAAGAAAGTGACTGTGCTGGCAATATGGATACCGATGGCATCTTTTGGATATTATTCTTTACATTCTCCATATTTTTTATGACCTCCATGGCGGTGTTCCTAACGCGCGGCAGAAATCGCCGAGCGGAACTGATAATGAAGGGGGCAGGTCGGTGGTTGAAATTGTTATACATATATTTTTATATATATATTTTTATATTTTTTTTTTTTATATATATTTTTTTATATTTATTTTTTTTATATATATTTTTTTAATATTTTTTTTTTATGTATATTTTGTTTCATATATTTTTTTAATATATATTTTTTAAATATATGTTTTTTAAATATATTTTTTTATATATATTTTTTATATATTTTTTTATATATATAAACATACATTTTTATTTATTTTGTTTATTTTAATTTGTCTTTTGCTCTTGTTATTTCTTCAACAATACATTATCATTATCAGCAACAATCTTTCTATATGCATTGATAAGCGTTATAGGATATAAGTGCTGATAAGATATATGTATATTTACCTATAGCATATATATATATATATTTTCCTATATATGTATATATATGGAACTATAAAAAAATAGGCTTATTATTACTATGTAATTTTGTGCAAGAGGACTTACTTACTTTAGATATTGTTAGGGGAGTTTTTTTTTTTTTTTTTGTGTATGTTCAAGATATCATTCTTTCCAATTTTTTGATTGATTCATTTGCAATGAAATTTTTATTTCTAGATAATTTTTTTGTATATGGGCTATAAATGAAATTTTCTAGCAATTTACACTCAGTTAATTCGGCAACTTCCTAGGGAAACGTTTTGTTATTAGTTGTAAATTTATTTATTTTTATTAAACATTTTTACCAAAATTTTTTTATGATGAACGCTTTCATAATTATTTGGATTATTGCGGTGGTTATTATGTTGTTTGTTATACCTGTTATGGGCTGTATTTCGTGTTATGTTAGAAGACGTGCATTAAATGCAAATTTTTCTGGTAATTCAGTGTATTATTTTTTCTGATTGTGTGAATTTAATCAATTAGTAAACTGTCAAGAATTTCTGATACTGAAAACTGAAAGTCATCTTTTGAAATCTGCAACTGTGTTCAAGTTGTTGACATATTTTGACAGCAACATGTCAGTTGAAACTTAGGGATTTGTGGCTTGTTTTCAAATACGAAACTTATTATTAATCGTTTTGTCAACTGTTGATGGTTTGCTTGAGATCTGCTAAATAATTAATTGGTTGATAGACTTTAAGAAAATTAAGTTGAAAGTCGAAGAATTTCAAAGTAGTTTAAATTTCACAAGTGTTGTTTTCTTTATATTTATGTTTGCTATTTAAAGATTGTCAATTCTGAACTTCACAAATGGGAAATACTTGTTATAAAAAATGCCAGAAAACAAGAAAAAAAAGTGAGAACTCACTGAAGCTCTTATCTTAAAGAAATACGCCTCAACATATTCTAGATGTTTATAATCAGCCAAGTGCGAGAATTACTTTGATTAGCGACTGTAACGGGTTGTTGAAGTTCAAGCACTTTGGCATTGTCATCAGGAAGGTGGTGTTAGTCACAACAGATCAGAGGAGCTGGAGAATGTCTGCGACGGGTCTTATAGTGGGTTTAACTTTGGGATTCATGCTTTTTGTGATAATCACAACAGTTGTGTGTATGAAAAGGCGTGCGAGGGGTACGCATAGTGTGGGTTATGTGATAGGTGAAGGTGTCGGTGGGTAAATTAATTGAAGATACAATTTTAGAAAATTTAAATAAAAAATTAAAAATTATTAAAATAAAATGTTTATATATTACAAAAAAATATTTAAAAAATAATAGATTTTATAAATTAATTAATAAATAAAAAAAAAAATGAAAAGATTAAATTAAAAATAAATAAATAAATAAATAAAAGATTACAAAAATAATAATAATTTCCAAAGGATTTTTAAAATATATATATACGTTATGTGCAAATAAAAAACAAATGTATAAATAAAGAAATAAAAAATTATAAAATTTGTTTTTAAAATTGTATTTAAATTTTAAAAACATTTTATTAATGAAATATTTTTTCTTTACTACTTTATACAAAATAAACGATATTATAAATTTAGTTAATAAATAAAAAAATAAAAGATTAAAAAATTTTAAAAATAAATCAATAAATAACAAAATTTAAAATTAAATAAAAAATAAAAAAATAAATAAAAAAAATAAATAGATAAATTAAAAAAAATAAATAAATAAAAAAATGCACAAGGATTAAATAAAGAAATAAAAAATGAAATTGAGAAACATTTTTTTAATGACAAACTTTTTTCATTTCTACTTGCAGCACCCGTTGTGGTTACCTCGGCCACACACACAGCTCCTGGCGGCTATACAACAACACAGCTGCCACCGGGATCAGCACCATATGCGGCAAATACGTTTGGCGCACCCTATCCAGCAGAGACCACCGGGTAAGTTAAGATCAATGAGTACCTGATGATCACGAACATAAATTAATTATCATTTTTTCTCGAACAGCCCTAATATGACTGCCATGCCCATGGGCATGCCTATGCCCATGCCCGCCCACCAGCCACCGATGCCAGGGTAAGTGTTAACAACAGTTTTCAACAGCAAGTCAAATTTTTCAAATATATATTTTTCTTCTCTATAGTGTGGCACCACATATTACGCCCTATCCACCAGCACAACAATATCCAGGCGCTGGCGCCGCTAACTCGAATCCGCCATCATATGACATGGCCATGTCATCGGCTCCGCTGAATCCATCGCAGCAGCAGCAGCAGCAGCATCAGCCTGGTGGCTATGAGAAACAACAACCCTACAATCCCAGCTTTTCACAATAGAAGGAGCCACAAAACAACGACAACAACAACAATAATATGAAGAAGAACGAAGAAAAACTTTACAAAATCAAAATGCATTTGCTTTTTCATTCCAAGCAAAAAGCTTTCATTGTTAACGAGAGAGACCAACGCTTAAACAATAGTTGTTATATTATGCATATACTATATGTGCTATAAATATTCATATATAGCTATATGTCTGTTCATCATTTGTCATTTGAATACCAAAGTTCATATTTGTATTCGATATATAGTCACTGTCGTTTCTCACATACTTTTTAATTATGTAAATATGCTAAGAAGCAGAAATCTACCTTTTAATTTATATAAAATAAATATATATATATTTATACGTCTAAACTAAACAATTTATATGAAGAGAGAAAAACTTGTTAATTATGTAAAAAATAAAAAATTTATAGTTGCTTGAATTGCACAAAATTATGTGAAAAGCCTTAAAGAAAACATAAAGTATTTTTGTTTTTTTTTTATACAATTAATTATAATGATATTAAATTTATAAATTTAGTATAAGATCTTCTAGATTTTTTTTATAAATTCTCTGTAAATTCGCAATGATATTTTTCTTCTTTTTATTTTTACTTAAATTTCATTTTTATTTGGATTTTAATTTGATTTTAATAACAAAGAAAGATTTTTACTTTTGACGTGCCAAAAAGTATGCAGCATTTTAAATATTTAATGTTTTCAGAGATTATTATCTATAAAAATACTGCATACTTTTTGGCATATCAAAAGTATGCGACATTAAGAAAGATCAGAGTCTTACCTTAAATTTATACTGTAACCAATTGCCAGAGAATTTCCTTTAAGTCACGCCTCAGATCAAGTTAATCTATTGCAAAATGTGAAAACCTCTTGTCAGTTTCAGTTTGTTAACTTTGCCACGTGAAGAAGCTCCCAAACTTTCCTGGTCAACATGAATATTATAAATCGCCTAATACCCAAAATGCTGCTACTCTCGATTATCCAAGGAATCATTGTCCGATTTCATTATCCCAAAAACCCATCCACCCTTCAAATACGCTGCGAAGAGAAGTTTTGTCCCGAAGGAACTCAACATGTGGGTTGCGACGTGAATAAAGTAAGTCAAATATGGATTGAATTAGAATTGAATAACTATTAATAATAATTGTATTTTCTTTTAGACTGAGAATCTTGTGTATGCCAAGTCCTGTGGCCCCGGCTCGCATAAGCTGATGTTAGTGAATGGCGATAACAGAGAGACGTTATTGCAATATGTGAACATGTATCGGAATTTTGTGGCAAGCGGTCTGTTCAACATGTCGGCAGCGGCACGCATGACCACCGTGACCTGGGATATGGATTTGGTTAAAGCGGCAGTCGCCTTGGTCCATCGATGCAATGAAACACTCTGTGTGAATAGCAAAAAATATAATTTTGTGGCCACCGTGGTGTTATCTGGCACATTGGACAACTTTCGAAGGATCGCTCATGAATTGACCAAAGTATTTATACCGCTGTGGTTGAAGGACTTGTCCGGTTGCCGCATGGATAAGTTCAATCATATACATCCAAATATACCAGGGTGAGTTGAAGCTACACTTGATACTGTATTTGTGAATTATAGTTATCCTCGAACTCCACTTTGCAGCACCTGCACTGGTCACTATGTGCCCCTCATACAGGATCGTGGCAATCGCATGGGCTGCGCCATACGCTTAACCAGAAACAAGGATGTCTCAAAGCTCACCATGATTTGTAATCTGTCGCGTGCTAATGTCAATGATATGCCACCGTATGTGGTGGGTGAGGTGCCTGGCCAGAATTGTCGCAAGGGACCCAATCCGATTTATGGTTATCTCTGCCATCCCAAAGAGAAAGTGGACGCCAACTATGTGCAGCCACCCAAAACAGAAGAGAAACACAGTGAATAAATTGAATAGTTGAGAGAATTGTGATTTCAGAATTGTTAACAAATAAGTTCTATTTAATTGACCCATGACGAATGTTGATAGCTATGCTCTCTGATTGGCGACATCGCAAATCAATTTGTGGTCTCAACTCTATAAGAGACTGTGGCACTGTCAAGTGGCCAACAAATTGGCACAACATGTTGCACATCAACTGGCTGCTGGCTGTCATGTGGCAGCTCTGTCTCTGCCGAAGGATCTTGGCATTTGACTACTGTGATCCCACGTTGTGTCCAGGACCAGAGAAGCACATTGCCTGCAACAACTTTGGCGTAAGTGTTGCAACTCTCAAACCAGTGTTCAATTGTTTATAGAGATCTTAATTGATTCTTAATTTACTTAACATTAATTTACTATTATTATCTCTTAGAAATCTCGTTAATTTCGATAATTTCTTAATTACGTTTAGTTAAGTATTGAAACTTAAATAGTAATATTTTGATATTAATTGTCTCTCTGAATAATTGTTTGTAAAAGATATCGCTTAAAGGTTATTAATTTTTTATTAATTAATTAACTAATTTTTAAAGTTTTTCTTTTTAGAGTTCGTAACTAATAATGATTATATTTATTATAATTTATTATAATTTATTAATGTAAATAATTTAAATAATTTGTATTTAATTAATTAAAATTTTCTGTAATTAATTTTAGTTTAATAATTAGTTTAGTAAATAATTTCCTGTTAATATATTTATTAGTTACTTCCATAATATGCTAATAATTTAATTATGTTTAATTTAAATTAATTTCAATTAATTAATTTTAATTTTTTCATTTAGGAATTATCTGAGAGTTGCAGCGCTGATGCTCATGTGGTTAGGATAACGCCGCTGCGTCGCCAGTTTATACTTAACTCCTTGAATGAGTATAGGGATCGCATAGCACGCGGTGATCTGATGGGTTTCCGTCCAGCGACACGTATGGCGACGCTGCAATGGGATCCGGAATTGGCCAGTTTCGCTGAGTTGAATGTGAAACGGTGCGGATTGGTCAACGATTATTGCCGGAATAGCGAACAGTTCCGCAATGTGGCACAGGTGGTGGCCGAGGGCGGTTGGCAGAGCCAGCCCAGTGATGGGGGTACGTTGAAGGAGCCCCTCGAGTATCACACGGAGGATGAGGTGCTGAACGCAACGTTGGAGCAAATGTTTGCCGAGTACAAGGAGTGCAGTATGCATGATATTGTGGCATTTAGTCCGCCAATCAACAGGTAATATCAGATATTCCTTGAAATCATTCCGACTATGTATATGGTGATGTGGTGGTGGTGGTGGTAATCCATTGAAGATTTGTGCATTTCTTTGTTAGCAAGTGCATTGCTTACTTTACCCAACTGGTGCGGGACAGCACCACCCATGTGGGGTGCGGGATACTGCGGCAGACGCAGAATACGAGCAACGCTGCCGGCGAGTGGCAGCTGGGGACACATCAGTATATGACGTGCAACTTTGTGCGAGGCAACGATGTGAATTCGCCCGTTTATCGGAGTGGCGATAGGCCAGGCATCGATTGCCGGACGGGCAGGAATCCGGCATACATCAATCTCTGCTCCGTCAATGAGTTGTACGATGACAGTGGCATCGCCGCCATTAATTTCTTCTAACTTCAACTACCTTGGGCTTATGAAAAATATCTGATAAAAAAATTGCTGCAACAATTTGAAGAGAATTTTTATATTGCTTTACATCAGTTGTTGGTTTGAGATTGAATTGTATTTTATTATTCGTTCGCACAGATAGTGTTGTTGTTCTCTCTCTGTGTGTGGCTTCCACTGCCGACAGTTTTCTGCAGTTGCCACTCAAAGTCAGCGTTGGAAAAGTTACCTCGTGGTATTCGCCGCGTTGACAACTTCAGCAAACAATTTTTATCGCTCTCTTGCCACACCTTCAACGCGATTTCATTTTTTATGCGATTCTCTTTTGTCTCGCAGTCTGATGTATAAAAAATGCAAACGTTGCATAAAATACGCTACAACCGCAAATGATGCGCAACAAAATGTGCGATGAGATATTCTCCTTTTCCAACATATAAAAAAAAATCAATCGAGTAAAATTGAAAAAATTAAATTAACTGCATTTTGAAAAAATTCCATTAAATTGAAATTAAAATAAAATCTCTGTATTTGTGTGTTGGTGTCTGGTGTATTAATTTTTTTTGTCTGTAGTTTGTTTATTAAAAGCCACACAATTTAATTACGTTGTGTTTAAATACACATTTGGCAGCTAATCGAAAAGATTCTCCCATGTGGTTTAATTAACAATTGTCACAGTTATTAATGTGCATGGCTAAAAAGCGATTTATTTTTTTATTTAATTTAATACATAAATATTTCTGTGTTTTTAAGATTTTTCACTGATGATATTTTTGCTTTAATTTGAATTTTTGTTCATGACATGATAATTTCAAATGTCGTGTATTTTTTACTAAGGCATTAGGTCCATTTTTTTGGTCTTCTATCATACTTTCGAAAATTGTTTTTACAAATAGATATCCTTTAAATTCCTGTAAAATTTTTACTGGCTGTTGATATGTCTCTTAACCCACTTATGTATGTTGTTAATTTTTCAATTTAGCGGCCTACTTTGCGTATACGTGATTTATTTTTCATGCATAAGAAGCTAATATTTGCAAGCGCTTAAAATTATGCTACGATTGTTTGTATGAGCAGAATAGCTGCCTTTATGCAGTCGCTTAAAAGTGTGCTGCAATTTTTTGTGATTATTACTGTAGAAGTCTCAGATTACGTATACGTAATTTATGTGTGAAGGCATACATAATAAAGTGTAAATAATAATGAATTAATAAGTAGAGTATGATTGTTGCTAATCAACCATAAATACGTTTTAGAACCGTAAAGAAAGTATAGGTTGTATTTAAGAGCTGTTGAAACAGTTCTAATGTAATGGGCTTGAAGTTGCCCAATCGTATCTGCAAGAAATGCTTTTGAATAAATATTCAATTTAATTAGCTAATGAGGCAGTAGTTACTGTAGCTGGTCGTTGGGCACGCATTGTCATCAGCAAAATGTTTCGACGCAGCGACGTATCAAAGCTAAACCACTCCGTTTCATAGGCAGCTGTGGCAATGGCCAAGTTCTGTTGGAAAGCCATTCATGTAATGCAGTTAGCCACAGCTGTAAGCTAGCAATCTCCCACTCTTAATCTCTCTCTCTCTCTCTCTCAATCTCTCTGTATCTCAGAGACTCTCTTACCTGCTCCTTCAGCTCATTGGCATACCAGTAAAGTGCTAATATCTGTGCCAGTATCATGTTGATGTACGCGCCCACAATGGCCACATGTGCCGTGGTATCCACCTGAAACAGGCCGAGAATTTCAACTCAAGACTTTAAACTCTAGGCCATAGCCGACTCATAGTTATACACTTACAAACATCAGCATGAAAAGCAATGCACAGAGCAAAGCGCCAAAGGCCAAGAACTCAAACAGAAATATATATGTAGTCAAGGCATTGAAATGTTGTGTATACCTAAAGGGAAGTTACAGAGAGACAAATAGTATATAGATAGCTGATTCCTTACTCAATGATACGCTGATGATAGATGATGCACTGGACAATCTCCTCGTGGAGTTGGTGTCGCGTCAACTGCCTTCGGCTGAGGCAACGCAAGCGATGCTGCAACGCTTTGCACATCACAATGCCAAACATGATGAAGGCCACGCACAGACTCGTGTAGGGTATGTACATGCAACAGCCCATCGGTGTGAGGAACATTTGAATGGCGTACCAGATTTGGTAGTAGGGCGTGGCATACTCATTGACTCCCGGTATTCTGCTGCCAAAAGGCAAGACTGTCCAAAATGAAAGACGAACAATTTTTAACGAAACTTTGTTTAAAGAAATATCGAGTATGAAGTGATATTCTTAAGTATTTCCACACAATTTTTTTGAAATGTCAATTAAATGGGAATTTGATTTGTGGGGATATCCAATTAGAAATTAAACTCTTTAATATTTTCGAAAAAATTTTAACTTTAGCTGCAGACAATATAATTAGAAAAACTTTAAGAGGTTGATTAACGTTATAAAGAGTTTCTTATTTATTAATAAACTTTTAAGAATAAAATATATTTTTTTTTTAATTTTGAATTTTTTTTAATTGTCAATTTTCATTTATTAGTTTTTGTTTTTTAATATATATAAAATTTGTTTTATTTTTTTTAATATTTATAAAATTTATTTTATTTTTTTTTTAATATTTTATCGGAAAAAATTCTCCAAAACTTCGAGCTTGTTTTAATGTTTTTTTTTTTTTTGCCATGTTAAGGATATTTATTTTATATGGTGTGTATATACACCGTTACAATTTATTCACTTTTTCTATACATAGTTATAATTTCCTCACTTAAAAAATCAAGTAGGGAAAGTTCTTTTTATGATTTTCAACTCGATTTTTTTCAAGAAAAGCATTACGTAATTAAAACCCAACTTGAAATTGAATATCAATTGCATTGGGTAAAGAAAAGACTTTTCTCAAAGAAAATTGAGATTGACATCCACTTACCTCTCTCACTGGAACTCAACGGATACAGTCCAAATCCCAGGCAGGTGAGCAGGCCAAAGAAGAGATTACCCCTTGCCATAACCTTACCCTGTCTATTTAGTTCGTCGAGCAGCTCGTCTATATACACATCCTTCAGCAGCCTGAGCTCATTGTAGTATTCCCTCAGACAGTTGATTAGCTGCTGATAACTTTGCTGGTCAAAGAGCAGCAAATAGGCACGCAGCACCGTGTTAATCCACAGGACGAGCATATATGAGTTGCGGATGATGCCAATGATGCCCTCATTGGTGCTGAACATGTACACCAGTTGGGTGAGCACATGGACCACAGTCAATGTCAGGCAGATATATCGTTTCACATTCCTGTCATAGAGCAACGCCCAGAACCGAAGTATGCGTATATTCATATAGATTAGTTGTATGTTCTCGAACATGACGATATCTTGAACTGCATTGGATTGTCCTTCTTTATATAAGTTTTCTTTTCCTCTAATTTCGCTGTAATTATCATAATTTGCTGTGGGCTTCTGCCACATGTGGCATGCCACACTCATGCAATTTATATGGCAAATGAATTGGCAAAAATTTTTGTAGACAATTTTAAATGTTATTAAGTATTATAATGATTGAACAGAAATACGTAGATTAACTTTAAAAAAAGTTTCTTAATTATTAATAAATTAAAAAAAAACTATATATATTTTTTTAAATTTTGAAATTTTTTTGAATTTTTTTTTAATATTTACAAAATTTCTTTTATTTTTTTATCATGTTTTTTTGGAAAAATATACTCCAAAACTTCGAGCTTGTTTGTCATTTATATATATTTTCAGTTGAATAATAATTTTTAATATTCCGTACCTCAATTAATATGAAAGTATTTAATATAAATTCTTGTATAATATTTTTTATATGAATTTTTTAATTTATCAATTTTTCACTGTAATTTTCATTGGCTGGCATATGTTTTTATGATTTTTGTGCCATGTTAAGGATATTCATTTTACAAAGTGCTTATATACACAGTTTCAATTTATTTACTTTTAAGATAGTTTTTTGATATACACAGTTTCAATTTATTTACTTTTTCTATATATAGTTATAATTTCCCTTATCTGTTTTTCTGTTAATTTTTTTGAGGTCAACTTTATGCGCTGCGTTGCCATTGAAATCGGAAAGCTTTAATGCAATAATTTTGTTTTGGTTTCTATATATTTTGATTTATTTAAAGATAGAATTGCATCAGCCAGACAAGGTTACAGATATACATATATATAGATATAGTAAATATATATAAAGGATTATATAACGAAAAATCACGATAACCAGTTATTTGTATATGGTATATAAGGACTGGGATGTATTTAACGAAGAAAAAAAGATAGTTTATTTAACCAATATTTATTTAGAGATTCATTTAAGTGTTAAATATTAATAATTATTATATTTGACATTTATTTAATGCTGATATTCTGCTAATTAAATATCTATAGTTATTGATTTGAAATTTTTCATAACAGATTATTATTTATTAACAATTAATATTAATAACAATATTTAACTTAAATATATATTTTCAAATTTATTGATTGATTTGGAAAAATTGCTGAATTTAATAGAAGATTTTCCTCTTTGATATTTTAAATTTAGTCAGAAGTATGGAAATATTATATATATGCAGCAATTTTTTTCTAACATTTTTTATATCCATAAATTCCAGTAAATTCGAGGAATTTGATAAGTCCACCCCATAATTTGCTCTCAGGCCACAAACCACTTCAAAATTAGCTGCTATCATTCAGATTCTATATTTTCTAGATTAACATGCAGCAATTATCACTTATACAATTATGATAATCAATATGCAAATTCGAGATAATATAAGTATCCATATCTATATATCATGCCCAACACATATTTCACAATTTAGTTTAGTAAAGTATTTCCATCGTTGCAGTTGGAAACACAAAATGGCGCTCATCCTTTTTGGCCTGTTGGCAGTGATCGTCCTGCTGCTCTATAAGTACTCGGTGGCTCCTTTCGATACCTTTAGGGATCGGGGCGTGGCGCATGAGAAGCCACTGCCCTTCATTGGAAATTTGAGTGTGGGCGTGTTGATCGGACGTACGCCCTTTCTGAAGATGCTGATCGGGAAGTATCTGCGCTATAAACGGGATAAGGTATTTGGCTTCTATAATATGCGCGAGGCGTTCTTTGTGCTGCACGATGTGGAGCTGATCAAGAGGATTGGCATACAGGACTTTGATCACTTCACCAATCATCGGATACTGATGCCCGAGTTCTGTGAGACGCTCTACTGCAAGAGCCTCATCGCTCTCAAGGATGACAAGTGGCGGGAGATGAGGAACACTCTGTCGCCAGCGTTCACCGGTAGCAAACTGAAGGCCATGTTCGAGCTGATCAATGAGTGCAGTGTGGAGGGTGTCAGACACATCGAGGGGGAGTTGTTCAAAACGAAGTGCTCCGAATTGGAAATGGAGATGAAGGATTACTTTGAGCGTTTTGCCAATGATGTGATTGCCTCCGCTGCCTTTGGCATCAAGGTGAACAGTTTTGTGGAGCCCAAGAATCAGTTTTATAGATCCACGCAGTCCGTGGTGCATTTTGGAGGCGGTTGGGCCCTGGTCAAGATTATACTCTTTGGCATTATGCCAAAGGTAATGAAGGTGAGTTTTAGAATACTTCATTATATTTTTATACCCTATGGCCTTTTGAAATAATGCAAGTAAGGGTATTATAATGTTGTGCGAATGTGTGTAACTGGGAAAAGAAGAACTTTTCGTACCGATAAAGTATATATATAATCGTGCCCATATATATATATATTCTGAATCAGGATCATAAGAGAAATATTGATATACTCCTTCTATTCTATATTATATACTGTGTCCTTTGAAATATGAAATGAAGGGTATTATAATGTTATGTGGAGAAGGAGGCGTTTTCGTGCCCATAAAGTATATATATTCTGAATCAGGATCAAATGAGAAATCGATTGAGCCTTATTCGGCCGTCTGACCATCTGTTCGTTCCTTTCTCCATCTGTTTGAGTGACTAGATTTCAGAAACTATAAATGCTAGGGACTCAAAGTTAATTTTAGATTAATTTAATATTTTGCATTTACACTTCAAAGGGTACAAAGGGTATCTCATATTCGAGCTGCATCGATTTTATTTTGTTTCCTCGCTAAAATTTATTTATAAAAATTCAGATTACCATATTGTAAAAAATCTTTCATTCATACTAGTTTAATATAATTTTTTTTGTGACTTCGGCACAGGGTATCTATAATCGAGCAGACTTGACTGTAAAATGTTTACTTTTTCAATTTATATAATTATTTAATATATAAATAATCTTAAAATATTGAATTGATGCCACTTAACTATATTTTTTTTTCTGACTTCGGCACAGGGTATCTCCTAATCGAGCAAACTCGACTATAAAATGATTACTTGTTCAATTTAAATAATTATTTAATATATAAATAATCTTAAAATATTTATTCGATGCTACTTAAATATATTTTTATTTATGACTTCGGCACAGGGTATCTCATAATCGAGCAGACTCAACTATAAAATGTCTACTTGTTCAATTTATAATCGTCCTCATTACCTCTTAGGCTCTTGGTGTGCGTCTCTTCGATCATCGCAAAGTGGAGTACTTCAGTAACCTGATCTTTGGTGCCATGAAGTATCGCAAGGAGCACAACATCATACGTCCCGATATGATACATCTGCTGCTGGAGGCGAAGCGACAGTTTGAGGAGCACAGGCAGAGCATTCCGGAATACTCCGCCACACAGCATGCCGAGTTCAATGACGAGGATCTCCTGGCCCAGTGTGTGCTCTTCCTTTTCGTGGGTTTCGAGATCATGTCTGTGTGTCTCAGCTATCTGACCTATGAGCTGTGCATGAATCCTGCTGTGCAGGCCAAGCTGTATGAGGAGATCCTCAGCGTGGAGCAGGAACTGCAGGGTAAACCCTTGAGCTACAACATGCTGGCCAAAATGAAGTACATGGACGTGGTTATATCGGAGCTGTTGCGTCTGTGGCCGCCATCTTTTAGTTTGGATCGTGTTTGCAACAAGGACATTGACATCTATGATGACAATAAGCAACTATTGGCCAAGTTTAAAAGGGGCGACATTATCGTAATTCCCATAATATCTATACAGCGTGATCCGGAGTATTTCGAGGAACCGGAAGTCTTCAAACCGGAACGTTTTCTGGACGAGCACAAACAGGAAATCAAACCCTTTGCTTATCTGCCCTTTGGAGTGGGTCCCAGAAGTTGTATAGGTAAGTGAAGATTTTTGCTTTTTGTGGTGTTGGAATTTTGGAATATTTTTGTTTTTATAGGAAATCGCATGGCGTTAATGGAGGTCAAGTCTATAATATATCATTTGCTGTTGAAATTTGAATTGCAACCTGGCAAAAAGACCATCAAAAATATGCTGGACAGTCTGAATGGTTTCAATACAACGCCAAAGAATAAGTTCTGGCTGAAACTAGTTAAGCGTGAACGCACTTGAAATCGTCTATAATGATACTATATAGTATATATAATATAATAATCTATCAACGAAACTGATTAGATTTGATGAGTACCATACGATAAATTTGCGATTGCAGTTCGAAAAGTATTCCACAAAATTTGTTTGTTTGGCTTAAGCGTTTGCTTATCTTCGATTTGGTATATACTAAACAAATACTAATAAAATACTAAATAAATACTTACTAATTGTGTCAGTTGTGCTAAAATTTTCGAGGGAAATTATGTTTGTTTGTTTGGTGCAAGGTTTGAGATTTCTTATTAAATATTAAGTATACGCCTAGTGGATTTTTGTTATGTACTGGGGAAACTTCTATATATTTTATAATTTCTCATTTTATTTATTTCAAATTTAATAATAAAACTTATAAATATTTTTGCTGTATATTTTTATATTTTAAGAATAATTTTAAAATAATTTTTTCATTAATTTGAATTTTTTATGAATTTTACACAACTTTAGTTTATTTATAACTAATTTATATAATTTTGATTAATTTTAATTCGGTATATAAATTATGGCATAATATTAATTAATTTATATTTTTCGTAAATTTTAAACAAATTTTAATATTTTTAAATTTATATAATTTTTTATTTATAATTAATTTATATCTTTTATGAATTTTATTTCAATATATAAATAATCATATAATTTTAATTTTTTAACTTTTTTTCATAAATTTTAAACAAATTTAAATATTTTAAAATTTCTATAATTTTTAATTTTTAATAACTTTATATCTTTTATGAATTTTATTTCAATATATTAAAATTTATAACTAATTCATATTATTTTAATAAATTTTATTTCAATTTAAAAATTATCATATAATTTAATTAATTTATATTTTTCATAAATTTTAAACAATTTAAAATTTTTTTCAAATAATAAAATTTTTAATTTATAATTAATAAAATTTTTAATTTATAATTAATTTATGTCATTTATGAATTTCATTTCAATATATTAAAATTCATATAATTACAGTGATTATCTGATTCGTTTTGATAAAATTTCCACTCATTCATTTGTTTATTTCACAACATATCTAACAATTGCATTATGTTTATTTGTTTTGATTACTATTTTCTTATCTTATTTTTTGTTAATAACAAAATAATCTTAACAGAAGTTAACAATGCATACATGCTCTAATTGGTTTGAATAATTGAAGTGAAATTTTTTTGTTTCAAATATTATGTAATATTTTTTTTTTCTAAATTTAAATAAACATATGCTAGCTAGATATAAGAAATATGCTCGGGACTTAGCTCAAAAAAAAGTTAAGCTAAGCTAAAGATTACAAAAACAAGCCAAACAAAAGCTTAAAATCAAAGTTGACATGGAAAGAGAAAGAGCGTATTACAAGCGGAGAGATAAGTGAAGAAAGAAAGAGAGAGAGAGAGAAAGAGAGAGGGAGAGAGTGAAAGAGAGGGAGAGTGAGATAGCAAAAGATAAACAAGAACTTGTAAATAAATATTTATAGAATCAACAAAATGTTTAGCTCAACACCATGTGTGTGAGGGACAAGGTCATGGTTGTTAGAGAGTGAGAGCAGAGGAATGAGAGTAACAGATATAGAAAGAGAGACACAGCGAGAGAGAGAGAGAGAGAGAGAGATGTGCTTTATAAAGCTACTGAGAGAGCGCTCCTATCAACAAACCAAAATGTACTTAGAATACCGTATAGAAGCCCCAACAAAATTCATAGAAAAAAAACCATTTTATTTACAGAGCGCTACAAAAAAAATATTATAAACAGAGAGAGATCCATAGAATATTGTTTATAAAGAGCACTATACCGGGTATGAGCTCATTCAAAATATTTCACGACAAAACAAAATTATATTTTTCCGCAATTCAGTTGCTAGCGAGCGCTCTTCACGCTCAGTTCAAGTACCCGTAAAAACCGCAGCAACTACGAGCCGATTAATCATCATAACTATACTATATACATATATTTAATCGATTTCTACACTCCCCGTTTGCCGACGACATGTATCTAATGTTGATTGGCCTGCTTCCCGTGTTGGCGGTGATAATCTATCGCTGGTCAACAGCAAAGTATCAAACGTTTGTTGAACGTGGTGTGCCGCATGAGAAACCGCGACCCTTGATGGGTAACCTCATGTTGGGAGAGTTGTCTGGTACCGTGCCCCACCTTCAAAGGCAAATCGATCTGCATGAACAGTACAAGGATAGCAAGGTCTATGGGCTGTACTTTCTGCGTGATCCGATCTTTATTATCAGAGATCTGGAACTGATCAAGAATGTGGGTGTCAAGGATTTCGATCATTTCATGAATCACTCGGGTGCAGATCGTGTCGAGTCATTGCTATCGAAGAGTTTGGTAAGGCTAAAGGATCGCAAATGGAAGGACATGCGCACCATCCTATCGCCCACTTTTACGGGCAGCAAAATGCGTACTATGTACGAGTTGATCAATGTGATCAGCGAAGTGGGCGTCAACTATATCGATCAGGAGCTGAACAAACAGGGCGGCAGCATTGAACTCGAGATGAAGGACTATTTTACGCGGTTCACCAACGATGTGATCGCCTCTGCTGCCTTCGGCATTCGTGTGAATTCCTTCGAGGAGAAGGACAACAAGTTCTTCAAGGTCGGGCAGACCGTGACTACGGTGAAGCCATTGTTAGTACTGAAGGGTGTACTCTATAGTATTATGCCCAAGCTGATGAAGGTAAGTAGAAATTTTTGAGTTTTGTATAGGGATATAAGTTTTAAAAAATAGCGAAGAAAAGGGAAAGAATTTCATTTCTTTGAATATTATCTGAACTAATTCTGAAAACTCTTTAGAAAAATTCTTCGAAGATAATATCATTTTTAATTTAATTTTATTTGATTTTCTTTTAAAAGTATTTTATAGTTTTCAATTTTAAAAATTGAAAATAATAAGAAAATAAAATTTCTACGAAGAAACGCTTTAAATATTCTTGAAAAACTACCTTTTTTATTCGTTTCAAAACTTGGTTATTTTTAAAAACTACGTTAACAATATAAAAAATAAATTTAATATCATATTTTTTACAAATATTTTTAACATACATTTTAAACATATTCTTATTATTCTATACACCTTTCTTACTATAAAAACTCCTAACTTTCTTTTTAAAATATTTTCAATTTTAACATAATATTTCTTCATCAGTTTATTTTAAATATTTTTCAACTTCTATAAATTTTAAAATTTAAATTTTTATTAATTTATTTTCTAAAATGTTCCTCCTACAAAATGTGTTCTTTTTGTCTCCACAGTTCCTCCGCGTTAGCGTCATAGATGAGAAGTGCCTCGGATATTTCAGGACTTTGGTCTTTGATGCCATAAAATATCGGCAGGAAAAACAGATCATACGTCCCGATATGATACATCTGCTGATGGAGGCACAAACCTCCGCGGACAACGAGAAGCGTTTCTCCGATGATGATCTTCTGGCGCAATGTCTGCTCTTCTTCTTCGCGGGCTTTGATACCGTCTCCAGTTGCCTCTGCTTCCTTACCTATGAGCTCTGCATGAATCAGGAGGTGCAGGATAAACTGTATGAAGAGATCTGTGCCGTGGAAGAGGAGTTGGACGGTAAACCACTCGACTATGATCGCCTCATGCATATGAAGTATCTGGACATGGTGGTGTCGGAGGCGTTGAGGAAATGGCCACCAGCTCCTCGGACAGATCGCGAATGCAATGCGGATGTGGAGCTGCGGGATGAGCAACAGCAGCTGGTGGTCACACTCAAGAAGGGAGACATACTCTTCATACCCATACTTGCCATACACTACGATCCCGAGTACTATGACAATCCATTGGAGTTTCGCCCGGAACGTTTCTCCGATGAGAATAAACATGCGATAAAACCCTTCACCTATATGCCTTTTGGTGTTGGTCCTCGGAACTGCATAGGTAATAATTAAAAAAAAAAATTAATAATTTTTTAAAATATTTATTTAATTATATTTTATTGTGTTTTTTAGGCAACCGAATGGCTTTGATGGAGGTCAAGTCTATTGTTTATCACTTAATGCTCAAGTTCAGACTGTTGCCGGCTAAAAAAACCTGCAAGGATATGCTGAACAGCATTAAAGGATTCACCATGGTGCCAGCGGAAAAGTTTTGGGTTAAATATGAGCCCAGAGAAAGTGCTGTGAAATTGGAAGGAAAATAAAACAAACATATTTTTTACATTTTTTTTTAAGTGAATATTTTATTTCTTCATCATTTTTCCAAATTTCATCTCACTATGTTTTGTCATCATGCTCTTGAGGTAATTAATCTTTTTAGCCATTTTTAATCAAAAACTTTAATATACATTTCATTTTCTTACACTTTCTCATTTTCATTTCTGCATTTTCCTAACTCTACTCTCGACTACTATTTTTCTCAGTAAAATTCTCATTCACTACATTTATCTTCAAAGTCAGAGTACAAATTTTTCACTATTTTTGCCTGTCAAGTTTCACTTCACTTCATTATCTCTCAACATTCTTTAACTAGCGTTTTCTGGCTTTTATTTTGCATAAATGGCGCCAAGGGCATCACAGAAGTTTAGCGTGAGTTTTTAGCGTTAATTAAAACTAATCGAAAATTAAGCTTTTGAATTTCCGTTTCCTTTCTGATGAACAGTGCAAGTGACAGGCAAACAAAAATACGATTATTAAGCGGAAAATGTTAGAGGAGGAAGTGTGAGAAAATATATGAAATTTATAAATGAAGTTTTTTCGAAAAATAAAAAATTATGAATAAAAATATTCAATTTTTTTACATTTTTATATTTTTTTTTTTTTAGCTATTATTTCATAGATTATGCTGCACTTCCAGCTGTAAGAAAAAATTATAGATTTTTTTGGGGAAGGATAAAATAATTCCAAAAAATTTTGAAGAAATTGATGCGTCAAAATCTGAGCGAAAAATTTCATATAAAATTCTGGATAATATTTATCGCTTTTTGCGCTAAAATGCAGCGCATTAATTTGGCAAAAAGTTCATAATGAATTTACCAATTAAGCCAGAAATGTTAAAAGGCAAATGGCCAAAAGAAGTGTCCACTTGGCCGGCAGCATTTGCAGTTGACTTGGCCCATTTCAATTTTGGTAAGAAATTCTTATATTTTCCGACTTTTACTATGTTCTTGTTGTTGTTATTGTTGTTGGTGTTGGAAAGGAAAAGTTTTTGACATTTGGTTATTTATGTGCTTAGAGAAGAAACTTTTGGCCGACTAAGCAGTTAATGCGATATTGATTTATAAGCCAAGACGGGCAACAGCTGTTGACCAAAAAAAAAAAAAAAAAAAAAAATCCAAAAAAAAAATGTCAAAAAATTACTTTACTAAATTCTGCATAAAATGTTGTTTTAGATATATAAGTATATTTCTAAAAGAAATTGCCATAACGAATTCAAGTTCAAGAATTCGCAGACAGTTTTAAAAATGGCTAAAAAAATTTAAAAAAAATAAGCTCAAGTCAAAGCAGTGCTCAGATATCAAAAAGACTGGAAAAACTTGAAGTTTCCCGGCAAAAGGCAACAAAGTTTGTTGCGCGGAAAAACTTTTCGAACTTGACGACAAAAAGTGCGACAAAAAAAGCGGCCAAAATCTCTGCTAGCCAAAAGTTTTTTGTTTTCTTCGCCACTTTTGGTTAAAGTAAAAAAGTTGTTAATTATTTTTTAGCCAGCAACATTTAAGGCGACGATTACCACTTTAGCAAGGTTAAAAACAGTTAAATGAAGTGCAGCTTTTGGCCAAAAAAGATATGAATCCCAGCTGCATTGCGGCCTAAACGCTATTTGGCAAATTGTGCACAACTTGAGATTTGTTAGACAAAGAGAGACAGAGACAGAGAGAGAGAGAGGGAGGGAGAGAGAGAGAGCAACTATTTCACAACTGACCTTATGCGGCCTTTTTTCTGGCCAACATGTTAGCCTGGCTAACAGCAGCAGCTAAGGGGATTTGCCTTGACCAATCCCCCCGTTGTTGACCCCGTTTGCATAATTATTCATTGCGCTGCATTATAAGCATAAATAAATGCTGCTTCAATGCACACACACCACAAGAGAGACAGAGAGAGACATACACACAGTCACATACGCACACAGTCGCATAACATTCAGTTAGCTGGCAGATAATGCCATGTAGTCCGGGCATAATAAACTCATGCGGCGCATCAGTCTAGCTGTCCCTTTCTCACACTCTCTGTCCATCCTTCCCTTACCAGTTCCAACTTTCCGTTCTTTCTCACACACTATTTTTCCAACAAACGTCGCTTGCTGTCCCTCTCCACATTTCTGTCCTTGCCTGCTCAACTCACTTCCCCCTTCCAAACAATCCCATCACTATTTTACCCCACCTTTGCCTCGTCTTCTCTTGCTGCCTTCGCTTCATATTTATTGTGTAGCATTTTTTACTGTTGCGCTCTGCGCTGTCTACTCTTTGCTCTCCCCCCCTCCCCTCACTCTTCCACATAGATGGCTTGACCACACGAACTCAGACACACACACACACACACACAGAGTAAATCCCACTCTCTCTTATGTTTTGCTGCCTTTCCACTTTGTCCCCCCGCAAGTTCCCTTCTTAACATCAACTCATTCCCTTTACTTCTCCCTTGCATTTATTTCAGCCAATTTAGCAAATTTCTGCGGCATTTCTAACGCATTTGCGCTGCGAATTGCATTTCAATTTACTAGCAACAATTTCTAGAATTATTTTCTTAAAATCTAACAAATATGTATTTGTATATAATTTATTTAAAATATCGCTGAAATACCGCCTAAACTCTGTTGAGTTTATTGTATTTACTTAATGCCAATAGTAACACTCAAACAGTGCTAAAAACCAACAACGATTCGCAGTTACCAGCAGACACAGTTTGAGAGCCACCCCTCTTTTCAATCAATCTAGAAAGTTCCACCGCTTATTCTAAGCAGACACAGTTTTTAAATCACTTGCCAGCCTTATACAGGCTTTACGCATAACTACCGACAGTGACTTGAAAATGTTCCAAAGCCAAAAACAATTCGAATATGCTTAGGCAGACACAGTTTTACATCCACAGCATCATTTAGAATCTAGAAAATTCCATCAGGAGACACATATCGAATAAGCGCCCTTCCATTGGAATTTTTTCACTAGTGTTGTCAAAAGCGTGGCTTAGCATCACAAAAGTGCTAGAAAAAGGTTAGATTCGTATGTACAAATGGTCAGATCTAGCGTGAACAAACGCTGTCAACGCTGTTGGGCAGCAGCGCAGGAGAAATTAATTGCGTTGCGCAGCATCAGTTGCATTTGCGCCATCGGTTAAGTCAACAATGTTTCCGCGCAGCTCCATTGTCGTGCTTTTTAATCCGTCGAAAACATGGTAAAAGTATCTGTGGATTGCATGAATATATGCAAAAATATATTCTTTGTAATTATATAATCTTATATAAGCTGAAATTATAGTGCATTTCCTTTAAAATGCGTTTTACAAAGTCTTTTCGCAAATTTGGTGTCAGTTTTCGTGATCCGCTTTCATTTTCCATTCGTTCACGCGAAAAAGGCGCGCATTGCGAATCGTGTGTGTCGGCGCAAGTGAGACGGCGGTATCGTGAGTGAGTGCTGGTGTAGTGTGTGAGCAGAGTAATGAACGAAAAGAGAATGCTAGAAGTACAGGTAAGTTGCGCGCTCCCTCTTTGTCAAATACAATTCTAATAAGCAGCAATAGAGCTAAAACTGTGCAGTCTGTAAAGATGCATAGCACAGCATGTCAAACTGTATAGTGTGTTATGGAGCACAGTTTGAATTGCTTTGTGTATTTTATATTGTTGCGCTGCAGCTTTAATGTAATAAACAATTTGTAAATATATTGCGCTTTATTTTTTAAAATTGTTTGCTAACATTTTGTGTTTTTTATGAGACATCATATTTCCACGAACTTTTCATAACAAGCGTAGCCTTGGGCTAACAGCAGCTCAGATATCAACAGCGCTAATAAGGTATGCTGTTTGACAAGCACTGCAAGAGCTACTTGCTAGCTTCGATGGTTGTAGAAGCACTGTAGATACTATCCATTAATGTGCATAGTTTTACAGTCACTGTAAGTAGTATAGTTTGTTAAACAGTTAGAATGCTGCCCCAACTTTTTTATATATGCTATGTGGTTTCTTGAGGATTTCTTAGGAAAAGCGACATAAACGGATTATATATATTTTTATTAAACTAAACCAGCTTCTGAAATCTTTTAACAATTTTATCTTCTTCAATTATGGACTTAACATATGCTTAACTTTCTCAAAGATTTCAGAGCTTTCACTCGCACTCTAATTGCTGGACCCACATCAAAGTTAAGCCAACTGCTGCCTGTCTATTAAGCAATCTGATTGAGTTTCTTTTTTTTTGAGCTAAGCCAAATTTTATGGAAAATTCTTGGAGTTCAAACGCAGACAATAAGCGAAGCCAAGGCAAAAGCAGCTGACGACAAAATGATACAAAAAGTGTAGAATGGAAGACGAAGAGGAAGTTGTAGAGTTTTCTGTGTATGAAAGAACAGAGAATGGGAGAGAATGAGAATGGGTGCGAAAGATAAATAAGGTGCTGTAGGGTTGTGTGTGCATGTAGGGGAGGCTTGTGGGAAGACAAAGAAGTAGTTGTAGTTGAGAGTTGCCGAAGAGCAAGAAGGGATTGTAGAGTTATGTGGAAGTTGCGGGAAGAGAAAGGGGTAGAGTTGTAGAGTTGTGACGACAAGCTTAACACCGAAATACTCAATTAAATAAAGTTCCATATGAAATTGCATTACATTTATGAACGTGCGTGCATAACGGTAGTACTGTCTCCCTATATCCTCTCACTCTCTGTCTCTCTAGTTGTCGCTGCTGGCAATTTCTGGCAACCGCAAACACTCTGACATCTCTCCGTCTAACCGCAGCAAAACTTTTGCAACTCATAGAAAAATATTACAGTGCACGTCTCATGTGTGTGAGAGAGTGTTGGTATTGGTGAGAGTATGTGTGTGTGTGTGTGTGTGTCTGTGTCTGTGTGTAAACCGCAGCAACAAGCACTTGTATAGTACAATAAGTGTGCCGCACAATTTCGATTGTCAAGTGCAAATCATATAAAATGAAATTTTCCGTTTCAACTTCCGGTTACCCGTGGACATGCTGACACGCATTCCCTCTCACTCTCCCTCTCTCTCCCTATCTCTGTTTCCCAACATTGCCAGCACTGTCAGTGTTTAGTAACGCTTGACAAGTCGTTTAAATAGTGCTATAGCTTTAAAGCATATGTATATAAAAAATTCGCTTTAAAATTACATGGGTAAACAAGCAATGAACGTTGTGCAACACTGGAGATGCACAAAACAATAGAAAGCATAATTAAATGTTGCACAAAAGTGGCGGTTTTCCAGATATTTTTGTCGTTTAATTTAACAAAGGTCATTTCATATTCAATACTATTTTGCTTGTCAAAGTTCGCGAAAGCTCAGCTTTAAGTTAGATTAGAGTTATTAGAACCTACTATGGGTTTTGATGTATTCAAGTAGGTTAAGTGTATTTTATAAATATTAAATATTTTATATAACATATAATATGTAACAATACTAGTAAAGGTAACTTTAACTAAGAAAACATAGAATTTTCCATTCAATTGCCATTAAAACATCAACTTACTCTTCGATACCTATAAAATCGCAGCTAAAATACCAAAATGATTGGCATTTACCAACACTAGTTAGATTATAGACAAACATAGCTGCAAATCAATGCAACAATTAAATGCACTGAGTGGTAATTTTAGTCCTAGATTAGGATAAACATGCGTTTTCACGCATTAGCAATAATTCAACCACAAGAGTGCATATAATATTTATGTGAAACATTTACAACACTGGCCAATGTAAATCACATAGGCACAAGGCACACAGACACACACATCGATATTCGTGTTCAATTTTGGTAATTGCATGGAATCCTGTAAGCCAGAGCCTGGCAATTTATGTTTGAAATCCTTTTGACACTTTGCGGTGCCCGCAATTAATATAATTTATAAAATATATAAATATTAAATACTCTATATGAGAGAGGAAGAGAGCAAGAGAGAGAGAGAGAGTGGGAGATGGAAAGTGTGTGCGCCTGAGTGAGTAGGCAATACATTTCGCATGGATTAATATGCAGAGTGCCTGTAAATGGAATCCCCTCTCTCTTTCGTCTCTTTTCCTGTATATATGTATATATACTCTATATAGAATATCTGCCCAGGCAATTGTCGGTTTTTGTGGTTTTTCGTTCGTGCCGCAATGTTTAAGCTTTTCAGCTTAGTTGACTTTGGTTCTGGGGCCACTGCCACTGTCCGAGTACTTAGCCAAATTGCCGATGAGTGAACAGGACTCGGCCATGTCCTTTGGCAGCAGCAGCAGCAGCAGCAACAACAAATTAAAATTGTATGCAAATAGTTTTACATTTCATGCCATGCAACGCATCACATCAACTCCTACTTTAACTCTTAAGCTTCATTTTCAGTTGGCAGTCATATTAAGAGAAATAGAGATAGAGAAAGAGTATCTCGGGCAATTTATTCCCTTAAAACAAATGATTCTCTTTGATTGCGTGTAAATAGTGGACATTGGGTTAAGAAATGAGTAAGGAACTTTTTTTGGTAAGAACTGCATTTTTGTAAGTTTTCAACCTGTCTAAAATTATATTTATGATTAACTCTAAGTTGTTTATTTTAAGTAACCATTTCAAAAATATTGTATATTTTAAACGGTTTCTTATTCTTGTTAATTTTTAAATTTTTGTTCAAGGCGTATATTTTATTTATTAACATTTTTAAATAAATATATTTTTGATATTTTCTTAGATATTTCGTTTCTATAAATTTAAATGAAAATATATTTAAAATAATAACAATATAAATTTAAATGAAAAAATTTTAATTTGTTATTTTAAAATTTAAATAATTTTGCATTTATTTTATACATTTCTCATGTTTCTTCTATAACATTTAGTGCATTTTTTCTCTTGCTTTTTTTTTATTTTTCATTATCTTTTAAATTATTTTTTGTGACTTCTTTATATACATATTTTTTGTGGACTCGTATTTAAATTCGCCTTACTTTAGTGTGGATTTCATTTTGCTTGTGAATGTAAGTTCTCAATAATAATTATGAAAATATACTTTTTTCTTCATTCACATTTTCAAAGTACTTAAGAATTCCTACACATTGTTAGATCCTTTGTTCATATTCTGACATTTATTGTGCATAATTGATATTGAGAATCTCTTCAGAGACATCTTAGACAAGTTCCACCCATGGCAAGCTGCAGAGCTTTGTAGGTGGTGCTCATCATGTCTTGATTTTATTTTTTATTCGATATCATTAAAATGTATAAAAAAGTGATATAAAAGAAAGAGAGATGGAGAGGGAGAGAGAGAGAGAGTGTGAGTCTGAGGCAGCTGTTGCGAGTGGAAATTGTATCTTTTTTTTTATTATTTTGGATTTTCATTTTGATTTCTTTTTATTATTATAATTATTACGGGGCCATAAATACGGTGCGAGGTGTGTTGCCAGTGTGTGTGTGCAAGTATGTGTATGTGATTTTTGTGTTAGCCGGATCTTTGGCATTTTATGGCAGGATGTAAGTGCCTACTTAAGGAATCAGGGACATAAAAAATAATGTTAATTTCAATATTGGCCTTATTAAATGAGCATAAAAGTCATCGTCATCATGTGTGTGTCTCTGTCGGTGTATTTGATATGCTTGTGCTTCTTCTTCATCTTATTCCTCTCATCTTTTATACGGAAATGTGAAATTTGTTCATTTGAGCCTGTTAACGTTATATTATTTTATTTATTTTTTTATATTTTCGTTTTTTTTTTTTTTTTTTTTTTTGTGAATGGCAGCCAAAAATCGGTAAGCTGCTGAGCTGAGGCTGAGCCACAATGCCAAGTGCCGTGAAAAATTTAAATAAAACGTGCCAGGCAACGGTGTATACGTATATGTATGTGAAGATATACACACACATGTGTGTGTGTGTGTGTGTGTGTGTGTGTGTGTATGGGCATATGCATATGTATTGGACAGTTTGTTGAGCAGCTGCTGTCGGTTGCCGGTTCAACGTTCCCGTAGTATGCCGGTTAACACAGCGCACAGTGGTCAATTTGCCTTTTTTTTTGTATATTTAAGATTTATTGATATTTATTTTTTCTATATAAAACTAATTATAGACATAACAACAATTTATTTTAATTTTTATTTTATGTCAACTATTAACAGTCGCCTGAAATTAATTAAAATATATCAATAAAATTAAATTTAAAATTAATTAAATTAAATATTTAGATATTTAAAAAAATTGGAATTAAATAAAAAGATATAATAAATGAATAAATTAACTTCTAAAATAATATAATATAATATTTTTTCGCCTTTATTATTTTTAAGTTGCCATTAACGATAATATAAGATTTATTGTTTTATTAAATTAAAGAAAATTAAAATTAAATTAACAAATCTTTAGTAATAGGTCTCGCCCCTGGCGAAATATCTTTATCAGCCTTTATTTTGTATTTAAATAAAATAGTTTATAAGCTTTAAAATGCCTACAATTTTTAAAAATATAATGAAATAGAAATATATGATCATCGATTGAATGATTGAATAACTACGATGAAAATGTTCAAATTGTCCATAGTGCACTGTGCCATGGCTTTACAATGGGCCTTCAGTCAGTTTCTGAGTCAGTCAGTTTGTCAGTCAGTCAGTCAGACAGTCCATCCTGCCAGTCGTCTGCCAACCTGCCTGTCTGTCACTCCTGTGAGGACGGAGTTTGTCTGCTTCGCTTTCTTTTTTTAGCTGCTCGCCTTTTTCGGCTGTGGGAGTCACGCACTTCACACAGCGACAGAGATATAGATAGAGAGAAAAAAAGAGAGTAAGAAATTTCCACATGGCAGCCATGTTACGCAGCCTGCCAACAGATGGCGGCACACATATATCCATATGCATATATGTAGTGTGTGTGCCGGGAAATGTGACAGGATGTCATTTTGCAACGCATCCGAAACATAAACACGTCGCGTGTCTCCATGCTCTTTCTCCCTCTTTCACTCTCTCTGTCTCTTTTTTGTTCATTCTCTCGCTCACATATAAAATTATGCTGCTAAAAGGCAGCAAATGTTTGTATTTTCTTGTGTCCTACTCCTCCAACCTTCTCCACCTTCTTCACTTTGCCCTTATGTCTGTGTATGTGTGTGTGAGAGAAACTATGTAGAAATTTGCATAAGTGTTTGTTTTTGCACACGGCTTCCGTCATTGTTGCGTTTAAAATATGCCGTAATATTCATAATGTGACGCATGCGGGCGCGCTCCTAAAATTATGCAACAAAAAAAAGTGGACTTGTTGAGTTTCATTGCCAAGTTGTGACAAGTGGCTAATAAGCGGCACTGATAACGATGCCCCAGCTTTAATATTTGAAATTTAATTTCAATATAATTTAATTATGTTCGCAATTTAATTTCCGTTTGTCACAATTTTTTCGCAGCTGTATTCTGATTAGTATTGTTTTTTGGGGTTTGGCTTTAACCATAAAACTAATTTAGTTTTTTTTTTTTTTTAATGTGTTTCGCTTATATTTCCGCTGACCACAAAAGTTCAACAATGTTGCACAATTAATTTCAATTTATGTCTAATTTTTATTTGTTTGCCAGCTCATCGCTTTTTGTTTTTTAGTTTTTTTATGTGGCTCTTAATTAAATTTTATGTACCACAAAATAAATAAAAAAAAAATATGGAAATTAGCAAAAAAAAAAAAAATGTTGAAATGATTCGCAATCAAGCATATTGTGTGTTATATGTATACATAAATATGTATTTAAATTGCTTAATAAGCTAGTTGAGCTAACTATTTTAAAGTTTTATACTTGATGAGGACTCTCAAGAGCACAAACCGAACGAAGGTGTAGAGAAACCAAATCGTAAATATGATTCTCATGTTCTAAGGATTAAAAGTAGGAATTCGCGTTTTATCTGAAAAGGATTCCATTAATATTTATTATTATATTATGAAAAATGGGGAAAATCTGGCATTTTGATTTTCCGCTACATGCATATGGTCTTTATTTTATTTGATTCGGACTAGTATTTCAGGACCAAATATCTAGGAAAAGGTTACTAAATTTAAAAAATAAGAGATGGTTCGTAACTTTAAACAGTCATAATTTTGCCAAAAATCAACCGATTTGAATGAAATTTGTATTTTTGTTTATGGTTTTGGTCGCAGTTGAATTCTGCATTCAAAGATTATCCATTTTTGGCGTTTTAAAATTTTGGACTTTTTTTTATCCATTTTGCATACTAACCCCTTAAGAAAATCATCAAAAATCGAAATTTTTCTGTCTCCGATTTTTTGACTCAGATTGATTCTGGAACTCAAAACTAGCATTTTGCTTTTTATTTGAGGTGATTCTGATGCCTATTTCCCGAGATATGGCCAAGAATGTGTAAAAAACCGTATATTTCTCAATATGAAATTTGGCCTAACTTCGATCTAGCATTGCTTTGATTTGACTTCGTGGATTTTCTTGAAATTTTCACCATAAAATAAGATTATCATCTAATTTCAAATGCTTTTTATTTCATTTAATTCGCACTAGTATTTCAGAAAATATGACCAAAAATGCAGAAAAAGTCACCTATGATACCAAATTAAAAAAATATTTAGATGGTTTCTAACTTTCCGTTGAGTATATCTCTAGAATGCCAAATATGTGACAGATAATGGTTCAGAGTACCGCCTTTTACTCTAACTCTAAGTTTTTAACTAATATGTGAAGGGCCATAAATTCGTCGAATCTCAACCCCTTTTTAAATTTTAAATTTAAATTTCCAATTTAAAGAAATCGAAAGTAGATTTTCGTTTTATTTGAGGATATTTCAAAAACTATTTTCCTAGATATTGTCGAGGAAGCGTCTGAAAGTCAAAAGACATTTTTTGTTGGCATGCCTAATTTAGTTCTAGCCACAGGGCAGCTGTCGAACTGCCAACTAAATATTATGCATACAAATCCTTGAATTATTGTTGACTGCATTTTTCGAAGTCCTGTGGCGAAGTGGCAAGAAGGGAAGAAGATGAAGAGACTGTGGCCGTATCAAGCATAGTTAGAAAATGTAATTAGTTTATTATATGAAATTTGTGGCAAATGCCACAGGATGGAAATTGAAGCTTGTCATGCTGTGCTTGGCTGGGCATGGGCTTGGTTTTGGTCTTGGTCTTGGTCTTCGCTGAGTTGGCAGCTTGCAACTTGCGGTTGCATGTAAATGTGGCACAAGCTGCACGTCTATATAATTAACACAGAAAACTCAAACTGTGAATTGAAATATTCATGTAAGATGGCAAATGGCAAGAAAATCAAGTCATCCACATATGTGTGTGTGTGTGTGTGTGTGTGTGTGTGTGTGTGTGTGTGTGTGCTCCAGTTGGTAAATACAAAGTACAAATTGCTCAAATAATGATACAGTTGGTAAACTTTCGCTGATGTTGCAACATGTGTGCTGATGTGTTGCATGCATGTTGCTGTTTTTACTAACAAACCTCCGGCTTCAAAATCAACAACATTGAAATACTTCAACCCACTGATATAGCTATAGGTGAGACAAACAATTGTGTGATAGAAAGATAATGAGAGAGATAGACAGATAGAGAGAGAGAGAGAGAGAGTGTCTGCTTTATGAAGGCAGCAGGCCTTGTGGCACATGCTGAGTTTGTCATTTGCCTTATTGATTTTTGCTGCATGCAGACAAAGACAAAGATGCATCCTAAGTGCAGCTTCAAGTTGCTTAAAGCGCAGCAGATGAAGGTGATAAATTGAAAGTCAAACTTAAGCTGCAGACAAAATTAATAATTGAGGGGAAGTGAATATTTTCTATGTACTAATTTAATAATTGTAATGTAATATTTAATACCTACAAAGATTATTCTCTAAGAAGAATAATCTTAAAAACAAATTTTATTACATTTTACATATTTTTATTTAATTTTTCTATGTGCTTTTTTCCTGTAATTATTATTATTTTTTAATTTAACATTCTTGTAATAATTTCAAAATAATTTAGTTATATTTAATATTAACTTATTTGATTTAGTTTTTTTAATTTAAAGCTAAAAAGAGAACAATTCGGTATAATATAAAAATAGAATATTTTTAAGATCTATAATCAATCTTTTATAATTATATCTTTGTTAAAAATTATTATTTAATTTTATATTTATTAATTATATTAACATCATAAATATATTATATGTATAAAATATTTCCATATTTGAGCTTATTTAAATCCTTTAAATAGTAACTTCACTCATAACGACATCAACTTAAGTTTGGCAAATTTTGTGGATGAAATGTAGCTCAAATTTGTTACATATTCGCTGACATAGTGAGGCAACTCCTAGGCCAAGTTTTATTACGTATACGTATTCTAAGGTCGGCATAAAGTTGATGTCTAGCTAGGTAGCGTCAAAGTTGTCGCTCTCAAAGGACATGCGAGCAGAGAGTTTGGCATGGCAAATGAATTTAATAAGCGCATCAAGTTTGTGAAACTTTCATGTCTGCAATTTGTTTATAGCCCGCTGCGACAACTTACACATAGACACATTCACACTGATTTAAATTGAATTCAATTTGAGGTGAATTTTGCGCCTTTGTAAACTGTAATTAGGCATTTATGGGGCAAATACAGGAGTTGGTTATAAAAATAGCATAGCGTACTTTTGTGCGCTGGGTAGTTGCGTATAAATAGTATAGCATACTTCTATGTCGCAGCAGTTATTGCTTAGTATGGTTTGTTGTTGCTGTTTGCAGGCTTATTTATGGCCACTTTATGGCCACATTGCAGACCTATTAACAATGTGCACAGTCAAATTTAATTTTTAGCTAGACAGAGGCAGATTGAGAGAGAGAGAGAGAGAGAGAGATATATATATGTATGTATGTGTAGTTGAAATTTATGTGACAGCATTTGAAATTTATTTGGTGCAGCGTTTTGTTGCTGCTTTTGGCGATTTGTGTCTGCTGCACACACAATATAAAGTTCCATTGACCCATTTCGGAGTGGCTGCCACGCTAGACATGAACATGCGACAAAATACAATACACATGCGACCCTCGTGTGTGGCATGCAAAGTTTTATCCCCCCCCTGCTCATTCTTTACCGTCAAAGTTTTTCGCCAGCACAACAACAATGGAGTTGGAGCTTCAGTTTCTGCTAGACGCGAGCGTTTTTGTTGTAAACAGGGCAGGGCAGGGCAAAGGCACAGACGATTAGTGTGCCATTTGGCGACAGCGTCTATACCGTTACAGTGAAACCTGCAAGTTGCACTCATTTTATCACAATTCACTGTAACGTACAGATTCATGACATATCATAATAAATTTTTATGAACATCAATTACACAATATAATTTAAAGTTGAAAGTTGAATACATATTTTAGTCAATTTTTTTTTATCTATTAAAAATGTTTAAATTTTAAACTGTAAAACTTTCATTAAATTAAGATATTTGAAATTAAAGTATTCGTTAAATTATAAAATTATAAATAAAATTGTAAATATTTCATATAAAATAAATTTAACTTTATTGAAGAAGAAAATGAGTCTTAATTTATCATATTATATTTCAAACACTAAATTATAAATTTGCAATGTACGTAATTCATTTAATCAAGAATTTTCCAATTTATATGTAACTTTGCTATTAAATTACAGATAATGGAATATTAACATTTCATTTTCAATAAAATTTAACATTAACATTTCAAATAAATTTAACATTAATTAAAAATTGTCTTAAATAAAGTACAACGAAAATTTATATTTTACATTTCATTAAATTATTGAAAATATATATGTAAATTTTTGATTAATTTAAATTTTATATTAAATTTTATATTTTATATAGAATATATATATTTCATTTTCAATTAACTTGAATTTTAAATTTCATATGAATTTAACATTCATTAAAAATTATGTGAAATAAAGTAGAACAAAAATTTATATTTTACATTTCATTAAAATATTGTAAATATATATTTAAATTAGATTAGATTAATTAAAATATTTTTTTTTAATTTCTATTTAATTAATTTATATTTAATATTGTTGAAATATGTTTATATATATACTTAAATTAGATTAGATTAATTAAATTATTTTTTTAAATTTCAATTTATTTTTTTTTATTTAAAATTAGTTTATATTTAATATTGTTGATATATGCTTACTTAACTGCAGTGACAATTTCTTTTCACCGTGGTTATTATGCTGTGTCTGCTGAGTGTTTGACTATGAGTGGCTTCACTGTATGTGTGTTTGTGTGTAGAGGCTGCTGCTGTTGCTGCTGCTGCTGCTGCTGCTGTTATTTACTGTTATTTGTTTAGCTTGGGCTTCCTGTTTATTTTTGGTGCCTTATTTGTGGCCATTGTTGGCTGTCATTGTTATTACTACGACTACGGCTATGGCTGTGTCGATGCCTTGGCCAGTTTATGCTGCACTTGCCGGCACTCTATGCTGCTCTCTCTCTCTCTCTCTCTTTCTTGCTATATGTATTTCATTCTCTGCTCTGTCTCACTCTCTTTTGGTCTCTCTTCAGCCTCAGACATACACGCAAAATGAAATATTTAAGTGCGCATTAGCCACATGGCCCATTTCACTGAATGCCGAACTAAATCTGCTACTATTGCGACTATTTTCATTTGCAATTTTACTGCTGAGGCAGTTGGAGAGAGAGAGAGAGAGAGAGAGAGTGAGAGAGGGAGAGCGGGCAACCGCCTGACAAACAACTGGGCCGAGTCAGAGTAATTGCAAAAATTACCACAAGCAGACAGACGCACATACGCACAGTGGGGCAAAAGAGAGTGCATGCATTTCGTTTGAATGCATGCGAATTGCAATGATTTTTGTTGCCACCCCTCCAATACATTTCTCTACACCCCTCCTTTACACACACACACACACTCAATCGTTGCGTTGCTGTTGTCATCTCCATTTGCAGCATATGCTGATTTCCAATTGATTCTTGCTCTGTGGCTGCACTTCATTACCCCTCATCACACCCTCCTTGTCTGCATTTCTACCCTCTATCGTTGTCTGTTGTTCGCTTTGCTTCGTTAACATTGCAATGTCTCTGTTATGGTTGCCATTGGTTTCCATCCCTCTCTCTCTGTCCCCCTGTCTCTCTCAGATTCTCCTTATTTCTCTCTATGGTTTTGCTTAGTGGTAAGTCAAATGGGCTGCTTAACTGTTGCATTGCTGTGGGCGTGGCACAAAGGCATTTTATAAATGCCAAAAGCAACAAACAACAAGCTCCACATTTTTCTCTCAAAACCTCAGTTGCAGCTCAACAAATTTTATTTATTTTTATTTTTGTATTCTTAAATTTTATTGGGACTACGGTGCGTATACTTAACAGACATTCCTGATGTTTCGCTGCAGACTGTCAAATCCATTTCGTAATGAGAAAAATGCGTGTAGCACAATAAGCGGAAAAGTTGGAAAATATGTTGGCAAAATTTAGTTCAGTAAATAAGTATTCGTAGGCTACATATTTGTAGTATGTAATTGTAATTTTTTTTATTACTACAAACTTTAAATATTCAAAGCTTTAAAAAAATTAAAAAAAAATTGTTTAACATAAACTGCATTTTATTTTATTTTTTTAAGAATGCTAATATCATTTATATACATTTTAACATATTTTCAGATTTCAATTTTAGTTCAATATGCGTGTGCGTATAAAAACTGTGCTACCAGGTATGTACTATGCAAAATTTTTAATTTTATTAGAAATTTTTCTATTTTATTATCAAATGATTTATGCAATTTTTTACATATATTTTTTTTTGACCAATGCATACCAATTGGCCAAAACATCCAAGAAAGTGGCTGAAAATCAAATATTTCTCAATATAGCCTAACTCAGATCTGGCGTAGCTTTGATTGGGATCCGTAAATTTTCTAGAAACTTTTACCTTGATATTGAGATTTTCCTCTACATTCCTATGCTCTTTTTTCATTTGATTCGAAGTAGTATTTCACAAAAAATGACTAATAATGTGAGAAAAAGTCACCTATGTTCCTAAATTACAACAAAAGAGATGGTTCGTAACTTTAAACTATCATAACTTTGCCAAAAATCAACCGATTTTCATGAAAGTTGGTGTTTTGTCAATGGTTTGGATCCTAGTTGCATTTTGCATTCAAAGATTTTTAATTTTAGTCGTTTTTAATTTTTGAACTTTTTGACCCATTTTGCATACTAACCCCTTAAGAAAATCATCAAAAATCGAAAATTTTTTTGTCTCCGATTTTTTGACTCAGATCGATTCTGGAACTCAAAACTAGCATTTTGCTTTTTATTTGAGGTGATTCGGATGAGTATTTTCCGAGATATGGCCAAGAATGTGTAAAAAACCGTATATTTCTCAATATGAAATTTGGCATAACTTTGATCTAGCATAGCTTTGATTTGACTTCTTAGATTTTTTTGGAATTTTCACCATAAAATAAGATTATCATCTAATTTCAAATGCTTTTTATTTCATTTAATTCGCACTAGTATTTCACAAGATATGACCTAAAGTGTAGATAAAAGTTACATATGTCACTAACTTGACAAAAATGAGATGGTTCGCAACTTTAAACTGTCATAACTTTGCCAAAAATCAACCGATTTGAATGAAATTTGTATTTTTGTTTATGGTTTTGGTCGCAGTTGAATTCTGCATTCAAAGATTATCAATTTTTGCCGTTTAAAGATTTAGGACTTTTTTGTCCCATTTTGCTTAAAAAGCCCTTAAGAAAATCATCAAAAATCGAAAAGTTTTCATCTCCGATTTTTTTGACTCAGATCGATTCTGAAACTCTAAACCGTCATTTTGCTTTTTATTTCAGGTGATTCCGATAAGTATTTCTTCAGATATGTCCAAAAACTGCTAAATTTGTATGCGAATACTCAATATATGTTAGAGTGGATTACTGCTAACAGGAATATGGGTTGTGGGCAGTGGCTTAATAAAAAGCAGACCACAAAACACAATTTCAAAAAATATGGTAGAAATGAGAAATATGAGAAAACTGTTGCCAAAAGTGAGGTGAAGCTGACTGAAGTGCACTTCAAACAATAAACGAATGAAGTACAAGTATTAAACGGATTGTTGTTGTTGTTGTTGTTGTTGTAGAGCACTTGGAACTTTTGCTCACATGTACTTCAATTTGTGTGAACTTTTGACCTTTTCACAGTCTCCATACACACACACACATACATATATGCACACACATACATATATGCACATTTATATAGTGGTTGTGGTCAGTATTTTGCAAAAATGTACACAATTTGCGAGTTTGTGTTTTGTAGTATTTTTGCCTTGAAACATTACTTAATTAGCTCAGTCATTAAATGCACTATTTTAACGAATGCAAAAGCTGCAAATTTAATTAAGACTACTACATACATAGGTATTTAAAGATATATATACTTATGTAAAGATATTTCTCTTTGAGTTACGCGTTTCAAATTGAAATAGTTCTGTGATAAATTAATCAAAGTGAAACACATATATTTCCACTTATGCGGGTTGAATAGAAATATATGGCATAGTTGTGATTAAACCTGATTAGGATAAGATTGTTATGCAATAATCAAATATATATTTTATGTTAAAGTAAAGTTTCGAAGAAACCTAAAAATACATACTATATTTAATATGTGGAATTAACAAGTAAAAAAAGAGAGACACGTATTCAAAATGAATAGTCAAGTCACATGAAAAACATTGTTGGCTTTGAAGCAGCTTTTTGAGCAACTATATGTTTGACCAGATGTACAGCATAATCCTTAAATATTACATTAATATGAAATGGGACAAAAGGCAGGACTGCAGAACAAGGACTTCGAGCTCAACTCGAACAACTCTCGAAGAAGTGGAAACATTTCTGCTTTTGTTGGCGAAAGAATGAAAGAAAAATGTCAAGAGGGCGACCAACATTTTTTTGTTCTTTTTTTTGTTGTTTTTGTTGTTGTTGTTTAATTGAAGTACAATATGAAATGATATACGCTTCACTGAACAAATCTAACGATGCTTGCTCAAGTGTGTGGTGTACAGAAACATTATAAAAACATATCAAATATATACTTAAAATATGTACTTATAAATATAACACAAGAATTGCAATGTTTTTTGTTTTTGGGTGGACATTTTTGATAGTTACGACATTGTAGCTGAATATAGAATCATAATAGATATATATAGCACCAAAGTAGCATAACCTTTGAAATAGATTTTTTTATTTTATTTATTCTGAATTTTTAAAATTTTTTTTAACTCGAAATTTTTAGTCAAATATTATAATAAACAATAATATTGTTGAATTTGAGTTCGGGATTTTGAAATATTTTTTTTTTTTTAATTTTTTTTATAATTTATGATAATTACTTAATTATATTTTTATATATAATTAATTAATAAATATATGCTTTAGCTTGGGTTTACATAATTTTAGCATATATTTAATTCATTTATTTTTTTGATGTTACTTCATTTAACAGTAACTTTTAAACTTTTAATTTTTTTTAAGTTTTTATCTAATTCTAAATTAATTTAATTATAAACAAATTTGAATTGTTGAATTTGAGTTAGAATTTTCTCATATTTTTTAAATTTATTTTATATTTAGCAATGAATTTTATTGTTTGTAATTTCTGATAGTCACATTATTCTCATTGTATGTATAGTAAATCAACTCTCGGCTCAAATGCAATTATTATGAACGAAAGTGGCAACTTGCAACGTGAAGATAGTGGCAACTTGCAACCATTTTTGCAGTAAGCGTTAAGTAGTTTATTTACTTGAGCCATAATTGAAATGCCAGCAGTAGAAATCATAGCATACATTCGAGCTGCAGCTCCAGTTATAAATTGCATTTGCCACGCCCACACAGAGGCAACAACGTACTGTACGTATGTACATACATACATACATACATACATACATTGCAACGACTTCCATTACATACTTAGCTGCATCGTGTGGCAGCTTGTTATTTTTGCTGCACTTTGTATTGCCATCGCAATGCGTCGAGTAGAAAAACCAATTTGCAGCTATCAAAACGATTGTGGAGGAGTATATCAAGAGAGTCGGTGTATGACTGAACGAGAGAGAGAGAGATGGAGAGAGGGAGAAGGAGAGTGGGAGAGAGTGAGAGGGACAATTGATCGATTTGTTGGTATTTGCCAAGCAATCGTAGTTTGTCAGACCGGCAACTGAAATGGCAATAATTGCAGCTGTTGACTCACAAAACACAGACAACACAGTCAGCTAGCTAGTTAATAATGCCAATTTCTAGCTCTCTTTCTTGTGGATTTTTAATTTAAAAGTTTCCTATAATTATTTACAGCTTAAATTGTGTAAGGCGACTAATTTCCAATTTTCATTTATATATTTATATTTATTTTTAAGTATTTTTCGCCCTTTTATAACTTAATTAACCATAACTACAAATATCAATATCTTGTATTTTTTAATTTTATTTATTTTTTGTACTTATGCACAGTTTAAGTTTTATAAGTACAAGATTTGAATTTAATTTCATTCAATTATATATTTTTTTTTTTATATTTTAAAGTCAACTAAATATAGCTAATAATTTCAATATATTATATATATAAATTTATATTTTTCTGAATTATTCACAGTTCAGATGGTGTAGGTAAATTAATTTTTATTTTTCTACTTGTTTAGTGTATATTTGTTAGTTTTATTTATAACTCAACTAAATAGAAGTATATCTAATAATTCATAAAATACAGGATGAGTTTAGGGTTTTTATTTCAATTCATTTAGTTATTTAATTATTTAGTTTTTCTTTTAATTATTTTACTAGTTTAGTTAATTTAAAATTCTTTTTTATATTTTTTTTTTTAAATTTTTTTTTATTTTATTTTTTTTTCTCATTTCTTTTTTAATTTTGTCTGATTAGCTTTAACTTAAATAATACATGTATGTGCTGAACTAACATTTATTATTTTACTTTTAATTTATTTTTTTACATCCAATTAAATATAATTATTCAATTTATTAATTAATTTATTTTCTTTATTTTATTATATTTTTATTTTATTTAATTTTATGTCAATTATTAACAGTGGACAGAAATTAATTTAAATATAACATAAAAATTAAATTAAAATTTATAAATTTTTATAATTAAATATTTATATATTTAAAAATTAAAAATTGGAATTAAATAGAAAAATAAATAAAATAAATTGATAAATAATTCTGGGGTGAGTAGATTGTAAATTAAAATTTATTATGTAAAATTAATATTTTATTGAGACATAAATTCACAACTACCACTCAATAATCATTGTCAATAGTATTAATATCTGAGCGCACGCTGCGTATGCGTGATATACTCATCTTTACTGCTGCTGCTGCTGCTCCTTTTCCTGTTTTTTAAAGTGTCAAATGTGCTGATTATAGCGATAGCACTTGATTAAGGTTGCTTGGCGTGAGCTGCGGCTTATGCAAATGAGAAGTTGGTGAAGGGAAGTTGGGTGGAAGCTGGTGAGAGATGGGAAGCTGGCGGAGAAGGTGTCGCGTTCACTTGACAGCACTAATGAAGGTAAAAAGGCAGACAAACTGCCAGTCAGCTTGGCATCGTTTGGCAGTGAAGAAAACGCCGCCACAACACAACACACCACACAACACCACACAACACAATCACGAAAAGCAAATAGGCTAACAAAACAAACAACAAAAGGGAGTGATAGAAAACGGGAGGGAGGGACCAACCAAAAACAGTTAGTCAGACAAAATGGCGCTCGTAACTGACGGCATTTGATTTCGGCTAAAGGCCTCGATTGTCGCTGCTGCTTATCGTTATTTGTGCTTAATTAAAATGCGACATGGCGCCAAATTGGCACAGTTTTAGGCCAGGCACAGATTTCAGCCTGATTGGCACGCATACACACGTCTTAATTGGGCCAAAAACACCTACAAAGTTGAAGCTGCACTTCGTTTGCCATTTTCTGTTGCATACTTTTCTGCGTTTGTTCAAAAAATTTTTTCTATTGTTCGTTTTGTTGTTTTTTTTGTTTTGTTTTGTTTTCTTGGCTCGACTGTGGTCTATTCATGAGCCTTGATGAGTCTGCAGACTGACAGACAGACAATGGAGAGTTTTTTTTTTTGGCTTTGTAATGCGGTTGCTGCCTGCACACCACGATATAAACAACAACAAGAACAACAACATGAAGCGAAAATGCGAAAAGTATCATTAATAAAAAAATAATGCCGCAAGCAAAAGAATAGCAAAATATAGACAGAGAAAGAGAAAGAGAGGGAAAGGGAGAGTTGTCAGAGTAAGGGAGATAGTAAACAACAACAAGAAGCGGTAGAGCAAAACCTCTCTAATTGAATTTCTTATGGTCCATTAACTGTCAGTCCAGAAATCCGCAGTGTCAGTGGCCATGGCGAGAGGGAAAGTGACGTATGTAGGTGGCAGCGAGTGGGGGTTGTGACAGCGCGGGGTAGGTTACTAAAGGTATATAGTATAGTATGTAGTATGTGCTTGATACTTATAGAGAATATATATATAGAGAGAGAGAGAGAAGAGAGGGAGAAGCGAGAGCGAAGTGAATGAGTAAGCAACGAAAACGTAAACGTGACAGTTTTTAACAATATTTAAGATGTCAGCATGATATATCGTTTAATTTATGTATGTGCCTCTCTCTCACTCTCACCCTCTCTCTTACTCTCTCTTTCTCTTGCTCTTCTGCTTGTACTGTGTGTGGGCTGTGCTTATATTTCCACTTATATTCATGCTGATGTTTAGCCTCTAAGCTCCTCTTCCACAGCAGCTTTTTCTCCAGCTTCCTCTCTCTCTCTATCTCTCTGTATCTCTTTCTCAAACTTTTGTAGCTGCTACTGTTGTCCATACTCATGAGAGATAAATTTAATAAAAGCGTTTTGTGAGCTTATTTTTCAATGAGCCCAAACTGATAAATGCCAAAGTAATTTTTTCTGCTTCTGCTTGTTTTCTCTCGCTGTCTCTTCATGGTTCTCGCTCTCTCTCTCTCTCTTTGTCATATTATAATTAGCTTAAAGATCTTAAACAATTTGCATAGAGATTAAGTGCTAAATGTAATTTATTAACTGTAATCAAATGAATTAATGCTGAAAGATGAGTGCAGTTAAACAGAAACAACGGGGAGAGAAAGTGAGAGAATTAATAAGAGAAAAGAAGAAAGAGAGAGAAATGCAATTTATAAGGTTTTGACTTTGACTGACTTTGCGTATGGGAAAAGATTTTTAAAAGTTATACCCAGAGTTCTAAGTGATCTTAAAAAAACTTCAAGTATAAATAATGAAAAATATTTATTGGAAAACTAACAAGTTTTAAATAACAGGTATTCTTTTTTTTAGCAAAATTCTAAACTCCTTAAAAAACACTTTTTTAGGAAACATAGCTTTTTGAAAGTTATTTTATTTATTCAGCCGATTAATAAATTTATTTCAGTCAACTAAAATAAGCTAATTGATATGTTTGGGGACTCTAAAATTAAAACTCTTCCTTAAGTTCCGTCTAACATTAAAATTGTCGTTTTTCTCAACTTTCAGCTAACAGTTGGCAAACAAGTTGAGTTTACCAATTAGCCACATTAAAAACCTAAACCAAAAACAAACTCCGTTTTCAATCATTTCCAACTCGAAACCATGTTGATTTTGTCATTTCGTTAAGCACCTTGAGACACGTCTTAATCGAGGATTTGGGTGTGTATTAAGCGCTCCTTGCTGAGAACAAAATTAGTGGTATTTGGGAAGCTTGAAAGATTTCCATCTATAAGCTCAAATAGAGCTTTATTTTAATCATAGATAAACTGGAGGGAGGAATTCAAAGCTGTCGCAGATAACTTCATATTTACGATTGTACTTTAAGCTAAAATACTATACAGAGATTATGCTGCAATTTATGTGGCAACAGCTAAATTACATACCCCCCTCCCTAGCCAACCACCACAACTCCTTTCATGGCAGGACTATTGCCTGTAATGCCTCTCAAACTGTAGTTAGAGCTGCGTGGCGATTTTACAATTTTCTGCTTCAGGCATTCAGAATATGGAGGCCGGAGGTAAAATAAAATAAAATAGAGAGCAAAAATGGAGCAAAAATTTATAGAAAAAAACTCGAGAGTTGCATCGTAATGCTGCATAAACTGAATGGAAATGCTGCCGACGAGGACTTCCTCATCCTGTTGCCTTGTTGTTGACTTATTTATGCACGAAAAAATATTTCTGCCAACATTCTGGCTGCAAATAGTTGCTTTAATTTATTAAATTTTCCGCTTCACTTCCTCACTTTAATATCAAATTTCAATAGCACAAAATTAACGTTAATCCGCTTTTAACTACGGTAAGAGAGAGATTTTTATAGATGGAAATGTGGTTGTTGTTGCTGTTGTTGATTTTTCATGGGATGCGAACAACAGCAACTGGCAGCCTTTGTTGCCGGGCAGCAATAATGGCCCATTAGTAGCAATTACTGCGTATGGCCAATACAGTTTTAGCCTACAGCGTTTTAACCATTTTAACGTTTTGGCCATTTCCCGCTTGCAACTTGCAGCGCGCAACACGCAATACGCAACATGCAGCTGCTGATGCGACACAGTTGCCACGGCAACGTGCCCCGTATACGCATCGAATATTTGTGCGCACACGAGGCGTATGCGTAATGTGTAATGTGCTCTTCAATGAAACTCTTTGTTCAGCAATTGTGCTGTTCGGCTGCAGAACTACATGCAGCTATAATACCCTCCAGGGTTGATTTTGTTGAAAGTAGTTTGGTGGGAAATATTTTAGGGCGCTCTCGGAATAGACTATGAATTGAAATTGAGACGCAGTTGATAAAAGTCGGTTGAATTTTGAAAAAGTATTAGCAGTTCAAAGTTGGGAAGATATTCATTTTACGAAATTTGAGACTACGAACTATTTTCTACCACATACTTAGCCATATCTCGGAAAATACTCATTAGAATCACTTCAAATAAAAAACAAAATGCTAGTTTTGAGTTCCAGAATCGATCTGAGTCAAAAAATCGGAGTCAAAAAATTTCCGATTTTTCAAGATTTTCTTAAGGAGATATATTTTGCAAAGTTGGTCAAAAATGTGAAATTTATAATATTATCAAAATCATAAACATAAATGTAAATCTGATTAAATTTGTTGATTTTATAATAGTTTCTACGGTATGTCTACGTCCATCACTTGCCAAAAAGAGAAGTCTTAACGTTTAAACGCAAATTGACATACAGTTGAAAGCAATTTCCAATTTTTTTTTGTTGCTTTTTGCTTTTGTCGTTGTTTTTGCTGTTGTTGTACTGCAATTTGATTTCAATGAGCTCATTGCAACTGCTTATCAGCGACGCGAAATGCGCGCCCAACACTATCTGCGATATATCTCGACTGCTCGCACTACAGTGTGACACTAGTTGCTCTCTCTCTCTCTCTCTTTCTTTTTCTCTCTTTCTCTTGTTCTCTCTCTGTCTCTCTCTCTCTCTCTCTCTCTGTGTGTGTGTAACATTCTCATGCCTTGCATTGCATTAAGTATATGCCAGACACGTACTGGCTTTATATACTTACTTGGCTTTGACTTGGACTGCTTCCTCATACACTCTTCCTTCTCCTGCCACTCTTTATCCTGCTCTTTCTCTTGCTGAACTTGTCATTCTCATTGTTGTTGTAGTAGTTGTTGTTGTTTTGTTGCTGTGGCCTATGGGGGCCAATGTCAATGGCAAGTGCTGAGCTCTGTGCACCCTGGAGCATAGTTAATAATAATTGCCTGCTTTGGCATTGAAACATGAACCTTCATCAATTTGGGATTACTCTGTATAACACCCCCACCCTCTCCTCTCTTATGCCAGCTTCTCACAATTTGCTGCACCTACGCGCCCGTCAAAATGGACGCTGCCACGCCTACAGTTTTGAGGTTTTTGTTGAAAATTGTCACGTTCTTTGTTATTGTTGCGAAATAAATACATTTTTAGCTCTCTTGTCCAGTTTACATAGCATTTGTTGCAGTTTTTACTTTCTTCACTTTCTCTTTATGTGTTGTTGTTGATATTGTTGCTGTTTTTGTTGTTGGCGCGTTTTGGCCATTTTGGCTGTTTGCTCATGTGCCACTTGAGTGACTCACTAATTAGCTTAGTTCTTAGCGAGCCAAGAAGCACTTTGAGTTGTTTTCTTTATTAGAATGCGTTTGCTTTAATAAATAATTAATTTCAGTTTGCTTATCGCTTTTCTTCTAATTTTCGTCTACATTTCCTATAATTTTCTTTTCTTTCGATTTGATTTCCCTTTGATTTTGTGTTTCTTACAACTTTCTTCTCTTCTAGTTTTGACTGTTTTTTGTTGTTGATGTCTTGTTTTGATCTTAGTTAGCTTGAAAGCGCAGATTAAGTATACGCCCGAGTTGCGCAATATTCCAACTAAAATTTATCTGGGCAATTCGAGGTCTTCCCCTGGCAATAATCTCTACTTGTAGTCAAAGTGTGTACATTTCGTTGGGCAAATCTTAGCTTTTAGCCAAATATGTCGAACTTTGAGCCACTTTCCTTGACCACTTGAACTGCACTTAAACTCGGATTCCAGATTAAGTTTGTGGCAACCATGAGCAGATAGTTACCCATCGTCAAGGCTGCCTCTGTTTAAGATGAGTATAACTTGTCTGTGGCATGGATGGGCATGGATTTTAGTCCTCTTCGGCCTTAATTGGGTCAATCACAGACTGAGGGTAATTGATTAGAGAGATCATATCTTAAAGTATTTTTGTTTTATTTTTTTTTTTTTTTTTTTTGTTTTAATTGAAAAAATAATGCATATTTACTTCTCTTTGCCAATATTTAAATATAATTTTATATAATTTTAATTATTGACAATTATAGTATCATAATATATTTCAATAAACTAGTTTCACACTTATTAAATATATTAAACAAAAAAAAAAAAAAAAAATTAAACTAGTTTCGAAAAAAATTAAGAAAAAACACAAATAAAAATATTTTTATTACTTACAAATTAATAAAATTAATTTTAATTAACTTATTTTGTATATACCTTTTATACTTCTAATTTACTTCCAAAATTCTTCTAAATAAATTAATAATTAATATAATAGTGTAAAAAAATTCAGTTAATTTATAATTCCCCTTATCTTTCTTTACCTACATTTTTTTCCTATTGCCTTAGCAAAAAAGTTAATAAATATTATTTTCGGTAACAGTTGTGAAAAGATTTATTTTTAATTTTTACTTCAATTTAAATATTATACGATTTTTAATTATATTTTTTTTAAGTTTCTTTAGCATTATTACTCACTCCAAAGAATCGACGTAAAAATATTTTTTCATACTATGAATGAAAATTGAACATAGTAATTTCGTATTTATTATTCAGCTTCAAATTAATTGTTTTATTAAATGCTATAGAAAATATTAATTGAAAAAATACTCTAATTCATTCAAAGGCGTTTCTCTGACGATTTCGTAGCTAAGACTGCGCTTCTTTTGTAATTTGTTGAGCATACAGAGTCGAAAGCAATCAAGCATGACTTTCATTGAAAGCATGCGTACTTAATTAATTTCAATTAGCAAGAAACACGCACACACACATCTAATATATGTGTGTCCGTGTGTGTCTTTGTTTGTATATATTTTTTGGGTATTTGATATTACAGCATTCTTTAGTCATAAAGCAGAGCTAATTTTGGTTTTTGCCACTTGCCACATGCACAGAACTTTGATGAAGCGCAAATTGATTGCACGCTTCTAACTACACACACACACACACACACACATGTCTGTCTAACTGTCTATCAATTTCACTCTAGATCTTTTTCTCTCTCTATCTCTCTGTGGAGACTGTGTATTGGCAGCTTAGTGGCAATGTTTTTTTGATATTAAAATTCCTTTTTGAAAACAATTTTAAATATTCTATAGCATACTTTGCAGCGCCACATGCATATTGCTGCTGCTGTTGCAATGTGCCTTGTAAGTAGTTGCTGGCATTTCATTGCTGCCACAGTTTCTACTTTTCTACTTTCCACTTGTGCAACCGCTTCTTCTTATACATTTCCTTTCTCTAGCTGTCTATTCTACTTTGCAAGCCGATTCTCTAGAGCAACAGCTCCTCTTCTGCTTAGCATCTGTATTTTTTTTTTTCGTTGTTGCTTCTTATGAGCAAACAAATAACTTTGGCCAGATACTGATACGGATAAAGATACAAATTCCAAACGACTCAAAGCACTTGCTATCGGTAACATCAACACGCCAATCTTAAAGTGTGTGTGGTTGTATATATGTGTGTATGTGTGTGTGTGAGTGTGTGTGGGCATATGTGGCTTAGCTTTGCTTTCGGATTCCCTTTTTACAAGTGCAATAAACTTGCCTTGACTTTGATTGACAGCATTGGGGTTTTCTTTTCTATCTCGTCTTGTGGTCGCAATCGCTACACATTTATTGCGGTAGTCTAAAGCACAGTTATGTTGAAAATAAGATTTAAAAGGCTAAAGATAAACATAGATTAAAGAAACGCAAAGAGATATACAAAGAAGTAGTTCAAAAATTGCAATAAATTTGCCATTTATAAAAACGTTATAACGAAAAATTTTCAATTAATGCCTATTAACAAAATTTTTATGCAGCTTTAATACTCAATAAACATTAAGAGATGTGAAAAAATTATGCATATCGGTTGACTTTTGGCACGGTTATGGCATATCAAATAATCCCTTGTAACAAAAATTACATTTATTTAGCATACATTCACTCTTTAGCCCTATTTTATAAAATATTGTATGAAATCGACTTTAGTAAAATTTTTTAAATATAGTTTGCTACCAGAAATCGATTGGCTACAAAAAATTTTGGTTTTAAAAATTTCATATATGTTGGACTTTTGTTTAGAGAAAAGTCATCAAAAAAATTTAAAAATAAATATTTGGAGAATATTATCATTATTTGAATGCAGTTTGAATATTTCACAAAAACCAATAACATAGCTGAAAAAATTTTGAAAATTATTTGATTTTTGGCAAAGTTATGGCCGATTAAAGTTAGCAAGTAGTCCCTTATATAAAACATTCCAATTTTAAACACATTTTCAGTCTTGGGCCATATTTTCAAAAATATTATTCAAAATCGACTTGGGTTAAAAATTTAATACATATTTTGATACCAGAAATCGACGAACACAAAATATTTAAAAGAAAAAATTTTTACTTTAGTTTAATTTTTATCAAAAAGCAGAAAAACTTTTATTGGCTTAAATTAATATAACTTGAATGAGAATCAAAATTATCTTGAAAATAGAAAAATAATTGCAAATTTTTCTAAAGTATATACAAACTTAGTAATAGTATTTTTCAGTTGTCTATATATTAAATTAAATACCTTTTCAACTTTATTAATTATGTGAATTTAAAGTTTAGTTTTACAGTCGATTTACGAAATGTAAATGAATTTATTGAATATTCTAAATGTAATTGGGAAAAGTGAATAACATAGAAGTATGTATATTATTGGCGAGACTATTTAAACAAGGTGTTAATCCTTTTGCCATTTAAATTGATAATCAGAATGTTGGAATTGTTGAAATTTAATTTGCAAATGAATTGAAAATTTAAGCTAAAGCTTTGCGGTGGTCGTGTGCGATGCCACATCATTAATGTTAATATATTTATGAACTTGCAACAACCTACACACAGTGATTGCAACACAGACATCAAAACTGAATTTGATGATGATAGTGATGATGATGATGATAGATCAACGTAATAGTATGCAAATTCAAATTACAGTATCTATTTGGTATCTGGAAATTTTGGTAGGAAATACTGAATTACAGTACACAGTTGGTATATTGTGTGCATTGTTTATATTATGCAAATTTTTTGTAGGTTGGTGGGGGGGACTTTTGATTAGAAGTAGAAAGAGAATTTCGATTGTAATGTCTATTGTTTCAAATAGATAGAGAATCGATTGACTTTCTATTATCTATGCCTGTGGGGCATAATCAATACAAAAAACAATCTATATGTATATACACCGACTCTGTTGAATGTTATTTTATAAAATTGTACATCATATACATATATGTATATATGCAAATGTTTTTTTTTGCATATGTTTCATTTGTGTGATAGTCTGTTTGCATATGAATATATTGAATAATTAAAAAAAACGAGCAAATGAAATGAAATTGATTCAAGAGCTGTTGCTACACGTTTTTGATATGCCAATTGAATTCGTTGAGTGAAATTTAAAGCAATTTTAATTACGCACGATGAAAATTGCATTTTCCATTTGGCGTCCGTCACCCAAGGGAAAATTCCAAACTCAACGGATATTCCCAACTCTCTCTCTGTTTCTCTACTTCTTTGACAAATTGCTTGCAACAAATGCATGTTGAGTGCAATATGATTATTTATTATTATAAAGTTGGGTCTCGGTTTTGGCTTAGCTGATTTAAATTGCAATTTAAATTGTGTAAATTTTGCACAATTTTGATTAGATTTACTAAGGTTGAGTTTCAGCTTGAGATTGATGCTGAATTTGTGGTTAGTCTACCTGCAAATTGGTTATATAAATTTACACATTTGGCAACTTGCAACGTGCTTAACTGAATTAATATTGTTATGCATTAAATATTTAGTAATTGATTTGTAAACTAATTAGAAGCAAGATTTTGAGTTACTGTTGGTACATTGAATGTTTCAAAATATTAAGTAATATTTTATTTTTTTTATATTAATTATGTGATTTATTTAAAACATTTGAATTCTTGATAATTTCTTTTTTCTATTAATTTATCGTTGATACTATGGCAACTTGATTTACGCATTATATTTGCATTTCATTTAAATTGAATTTTATAAATTATAAATTTACACATTTGGCAACTTGCAACATGCTTAACTGAATTAATATTGTTATGCATTAAATATTTAGTAATTGATTTGTAATCTAATTAGAAGCAAGATTGTGAGTTACTGTTGGTACATTAAATGTTTCAAAATATTAAGTAATATTATTTTTTTTATATTAATTATGTGATTTATTTTCTCATCTGTCTTGAAACATTTGAATTCTTGATAATTTCTTTTTTCTATTAATTTATCGTTGAAATTATGGCAAGTTGATTAACGCATTATATTTGCATTTCATTTAAATTGAATTTTATGTTTATTTTAATTTTAATTTTAAATTTATATTTTGTTTGTGCCACTTTTGTGGTACGATTAAAACACTTGGAAAATGGAAAGATGGAGTGCAGGCGACATGAGCGAAAGTTTCAATCTCTTAACAAAAACAATAACAATAACAACAACAACAACGTCAACTGCGAATGCCATCAAAAGTTACTCAAAAGTTCAGAAGTTGGTCAAGCATTTTGCAAATAGCCAGAACCCGGCCCAGAACCAGGCCCACAACTCAAGTACTTCCACTCTATATATGCAAATATATATATATATAGATAAAATATATAAAATAAAATGTATATATATATTTTTTGAAGTTGGCTTTGGGCAAGTGCTTTATTACTTATTCAAGTTGCCATTCCAGCCGATGCGCAAAAAGTTTTCATTAACTGGGCCTGGACAGTAGCAGCGGAAGCAGTTAGCCAGGTTGCTCTGCATCTATTTACTCTTGGCATTGGCCAAGATAGTAGCTATGCGATGTTTGAGTGCTAATTGTTGAAGGGAAAATAGCAAATTTAATAAGTTTTTTAAGCAGTTTCTCGAGTTGCCATTTCCAGTTCCTGCCTCTCCTTCTCCTCTCTCTCTAACTCTGTTAACTTGGCTTCAACTGCAGCTTCAGCTTCAGTTTCAGTTTCGTTTTCAGCTGCTTCAACTGCCATTTTCAGCTGCAAAGTGCTTCAGAAGTGCCTTCAAATGCCTTCTCGCATTTAGCTTCAACTCTCTCTATTATCCTTCTTCCTCTTCTTCATTCCACTTGTACTTTCATCGTTATCTATTTAAATGCATAATACACATATAGCTAAAGTCAGATAGCCGCATTTAAACCGTTACGATTGCAAAGCCAAACACAAAAGCAAATCTAGATTTTTCCTTAAATATGAAACACTTAAAGTGGCCACTTTAAAATACTTTAATTACTATTGTTATTGTTAGCTTTCATTTCTGCTCAAAAACATCATTATTTCAATACTTTGAAATATCATATTATCAATACTTCAATAAATTTGTTTTTTTTTGTTGTATTTTTTGGCTTTGATCCTAGTTTATTTCTGCAGTCGAAGACTTTCAACTTTTTTGACCAATTTCGCATTCTAACATCAGAAATATCAATCTAATTTTTTAATTTAGATTGATTGTGGAACTCAAAACAAACATTTTGCTTTTTTTGAGGTGTTTTCAAATAGTAATTCCCAAGATATAGCCAGGAATGTGATAAAAATTGATTATTTCTCAATATAAACTTAGGCCTAGCTTTGATCTATCATAGCTTTGATTAGGCTTCGTAGATTTTCTTGAAATTTTCACCTTAAAATGACATTTTCATCTAAATTGAAATGCTCTTTTGTTCATTTGATTCGAACTAGTATTTAAACAAAATATGATCAAAAATGTGGGAAAACGTTACGTATGTTACTAAATTTCAAATAATGAGATTGTTCGAATCTTTAACTTTGCCAAAAATCAACCTATTTTCATGATATTTAGTGTATTGTTTATGGTTTTAGTCCCATTTGAATTCTGCATTCAAAGATTATCAATTTTTGCAGTTTTAAAATTTTGGACTTTTTTGACCCATTTTGCATACTAACCCCTTAAGAAAATCATCAAAAATCGAAAATTTTTTGACTCCGATTTTTTGAGTCAGATCGATTCCGGAACTCAAAACCATCATTTTGCTTTTTATTTGAAGTGATTCTGATGCCTATTTCCCGAGATATGGCCAAAAGTATACCCAATTTTTCGCATATTTCTCAATTTGAGCTTTAGCCTAACTTTGATCTAGCATAGCTTTGATTAGACTTCGTAGATTTTCTTGAAAATTTCACCTTAAAGTGACATTTTCCTCAAAATTAAAATGCTCTTTATTTTATTTTTAATTTGGACTGATATTTCACAAGATATGCCTGAAAATGTGAGAAAAAGTCTCTTATGTTCCAAAAATAAAAAAAATGAGATGTTTCATAACTTTAAACTGTTATAACTTTGCCAAAAATCAACCGATTTTAATGAAATTTGTATTTTTGTTTATGGGTTTGATTCTAGTTGATTTCTGCATTCAAAGATTATGAATTTTCATTTTGCATACTAACCCCTTAAAAAAATCACCAAAAATCGAAAATTTTTTGTTTCCTATTTTTTGACTCAGATCGATTCTGGAACTCAAAACTACCATTTTTGATTTGTATCTTTGTAGTTTTTTTTTACTCAAAGTTGATCTTCGAGATAATTTATTTCCTTACTCCCAAATGATACATATTTTTGAACATCGGAAATTAAAATATTAAAAATAAATTTACAATTTGTATAATTTTAAGAGCATTCATAATTAATGCAAATAATTAATTATGTAGCTGCACGTTTGCAATTTCATTAATTGCGCGTTCATTTATGTCAACAATAAACAACAACAGTAACAGAAGCGTGCGATAGAGATAGCGAGAATGAAATGGCGAAGAGAGAGACAGAGAGAGAGAGACAGAGGGAGAGAGTGTGAGAAACAGTGAGACGGGGAGAGGAGAAGAAGAACCGAAAAGCGCATAATTAATGCCATGAAATGTGCATAAATTCAAAATGTGCTCCAAAAGCCAAAGCAAACAGTTGAAATGGGGACTACAAAACGCCAACAACTGAAGGGTAAATGAGCAAAGTAACGGGTAAGGGATGGTATGGGTGGGTGTAGGGTAGGGGGGTGGTAAGGGAGCACAGCAAGGGCGTGGCAGGTGTCGTGTTTGGTTACTTGATAAAAGGTCAGGTGAGCGGTGTCACAGTCAGCGATAAATACTGAATGTTGCCATATGTGTGTGAGCGTATCAGAAGAGAAAAACAGAGAGAGAGAGAGAGTGAGAGAGAGAGGTGAGGGAGAACGAAAGAGGGAGAGTGGAGCAACCGAGCGAAAAAGGATTAAAGTTTTAAGCCATTTCGGCGCGCTTTATTAATTTGCATGCTGCATACATTCAGGCGCTGGGCGCATAAATCAAACGAATTACATGGAAAATGCTTCATTTAAAATCATAAACATTATACAATAATAAATATATACAAATAAATGACAAATGCATATGACTAAATTACACAAATGAGTCACAGAGCAGCAGCTGTGTTGGCAACACCAGAAAAAACAGCAAAATATAAAAATAAATACAAGCTAAAAATAAAATTGATATAAAAATTGTACATTTATTACTGTAAAGGGTACAAAGAATCTTAAAGTATCGGGTTAAAGGGTTAAAATCAAAAGAGTAGAGTGAAAGTGCTGGGTAATGTTAGATAGAGAGAGCAGTCAAGCATGAAAATTCATTGATTTTGTATTAAAAATCAATTGGAAAACAGTTGAGAACTGTCAAGGGGTGCACAAAATGATTGAAGTTATATCGCACATTTTTATAAAACATATTTGGTTTTCTTTTTGTAATTTTTCTCATATGATTAACAAATATTTACTAATATGCTAAAATTTTTTATTTAATTTGGATTATTATTTTTGTAAATATTTACTTAAATTAATTTTACTATAAATTTTTTATTAATTAACTGTTCTATTTTTAATTGTAAGCCATTTAAAGAGTATTAAACTTAATTAAACAAATTATTTTAAAGTATGTAAATCAATCTTAAAAACTTAAAAACAACTAAAATTGTAAATAAAATATTTTTATTTTTTTTTTTTGTATAAATATTTTGATTTCTATATTTTAAATTATTTTGGATCTATATTTTAATAATTTTATATATTTATATATAATATTTTTATATTATTATAAAATAATTATTATTTAATATTTCTTTTTTAATTTTTTTTTGTTTTCCAAGTATTTGCTTAATTTATATGAATGTATATATTCATATACTTTCTACGTAGCTTGAGTTTTAATATCATCTCTAAAAATTGAAAATATTGCATTTATTTCAATAAGCTGACTCTCTGAACATTCTTGAAATAAATCATATATTTTTCTTGTTAGACAAATAAAAATCTGTCTGCGTTTGTTTTGTGTGTTTTTTTTGTTTTTCATATTTTCATGGCCATCAACAAGGCATCCACACGGATTCACAGGTTCTCTATTTGCTTAACATAACCTGCAAGGTCCAGCAAGGTCGCTTGAGAAGGCTATGGAAGTTGTGGCAGGTCCTCAACTTGCCGCAGCCCGTCCTTGTCCGTTACTTTATACACTTCAAGTGAGAATCTCTCTGAAGTTGTTTTTTTCCTATATAAAGTCTTAGGATGGTTGCTATGCCTCTGAGAGACATCGACCTCAGCCAATGCCTGGTCCCACTCCCTTCCCCTCTCTCACTGTCTCTATCTCTTTTATTCTCTTTGTTGCCTACACATTTCTGTGGCAGTTGCCACATAATGAGTTGCTTAACAGTTGATTAACATAATGTACACCTCCATGGTCACATTAATTACGCTACGCACAACGCCCAACGGCATTTGCGTATATATGTATGTATATCCTTCCCCAACTCCCTCCACTACCCATAGATGCAGCCAGAATCTGTCTAGAGTTGTCTAGAGACTCGAGTCCAGAGTTGACATTGATTTTAATTGAAATCATTCTGTGTGTTTTCGACATAGAAAGTCGAAGCAGTTAACCACAGAGAATGTTCTCTTCTCTCTTCTCTTGTCTTCTTTTTCTTGTTGGCGTGGGTATAAGGTTGTGTATTTGTTGAAGCCAAGAATCGGCAACAAACAATTTGCTTTCATTAGCCACCACCAGCCAAGCATGTCATTTGGGCCATGTTAAAGATGTTAACCAAGTGCACCCAAAAGGACAACTGGAAAAGTAATTGAGATTTACAACAGACAATAATGCGGACAGAAAAGCAGGTGTAAAAGACAGATGAAAGAGGGAGAGAGAGAGAGAGAATGAGAGAGAATGAGAGAGAAAGGAAATAGAGGTAAGATGGAGAAGTAATAGAGAGAGAAGAGTAGAGAATAAAGGAGGAGGAGAGATAAATGAAAGAGGTAAGTTGTGGAAGAAAAAAATGAGATAGGTAGAAATAGAGAGAGAGAGAGAGAGAGAGAGAGAGAGAGAGAGAGAGACAGAAAGAGTGAGAGAGAAAGAGGAAGAGAAAAAGGAAGAAAGAATGAAAGAGAAAGTAAGAAATATACAGACAAACGGAAAGAGTGAGAGAGTAAGGAAGAGTTAAAGGTATAAAATAGGGATCTCAGAGTGAAGAAAGAGAAGCGAAGGAAAGAGACGGAAGAGAGAAGGTACAGAAGAGATAGAGACGAAACGATATACAGAGGACAAGATAAAGAGAGAGAGAGAGAAGGCAAGAGAGGAAGATAGACATATAATATGAGAGGAAGGAAAGAGTGGTGATAGAAATAAGACAGAGGAGAGATACAAAGGTCAAAGAGAGAAGATCAAGAGGCCGATTGAAGAAGACTATTGGAAGAAGCAGAGATAGAGGAACAGAAAGGGAGTAAGGCATAGATGTGGAGATTATGCGATTGACAGTAAATGTCATTGCCCATCAGGATACAACTAAGAAGACAGAAAAGCGAAGAATGAGTGTGTGAAAGGAACAGAGAAAAGTTTAAGAGAGAAAGAAAAAGGGAGAGATAGATTGAGAGACCGAGTAACGTGAACTTTTAGCTAAGTTTTATGTTTAGAGATTTCCCATTTCCTTTTTGGGCTTTTCTTACATTTTCATTAATCTGTGTCATAAAAAGAGGCAACTTTGCGCCTCCAACTCAATTTCCTCTTTCTTCGCATTTCAAATGCACAAAAGGGCATTGTAACATGTGGCATGTGGCATGTGGCATGTGGCATGTGGCACATGTGTCTGAGTGTGTTGGAGGCAAGCTAATTAAGAAGTGCTAATGAAAAATCCAAAGGAAACAAATAAAAAATTGTTGCTACTTTTGTTGCTGGCCATGTTAGGGGCAGGCAAACATTTTGCATGCGTGCGGCAAGTTTTTAATTAAATAAAGTCTTTTGACGTGCATATTTTTGTTGCACTGTGTTGCATGTGGCAAGCTGTAAGTTCGTTTGCTTTCGTGCAGCTGCAGAAAGTTCTCAAGAAACTCAAAATTAAGTCAAGCAACTTAAAGTTGCAGCTGCCTTAGACTGAACAAGACTACAAGAAATTTTACAAAAAAAAAAAAAAAAATAAATGTATCTTAAAGATACATTTCCTGGGGAGAAGTTAAAGCAGTGACAGCTGGATTAAGTTGAGTTCATCAGCAACACAAGAATGGCCACAAAAATATGTTGAAAGTGAAATAAACAGAAAGAGGAAGAGAAGAGAGAGAGAGAGAGAGAAAGAGACGGAGAGAGATAGAGAAAAAAAACTAATAACAAAATACAAACAATTTGTGGCCATATAAAATTTGGTGGACAGTTGAGAGTGAAAGGTAGAGAGAGAGAGAGAGTCTACGGAGAGAGAGAGTGAGTAAAAGAGAGAGGGAACAAGTAAGATAAAGAGAGATAGGTAGCTTAAATGCTCGGCTGGTGGCGGAGGCACAAATAGAGGGAGAGAGAGAGAGAGAAGTGTGGGCTTGAAAAGATAGGTAAACAAAATCACGTTGAGTAAATATTATTTCATTTACCCCACACTCCATTCTCAAATTCAAGAGACAGCTAAGTAGAAAGAGAGACGCAGAGATATACATAGAAAGAGAGAGAGAGAGAGAGAGAGAGAGAGGGAGAAAGAGACAGCGAGTCAACGCATTGTTCCTTAACTTTGCCACTTTTTGTGGCATGGGGATTTGTTTTTTTGGCCAAACTTTACTTGTTGTTGTTTCACGTTTTAAGCAAAACAAATTTCAATTTTAATATTTCGCCATTTCGTGTTTTTTTTTCTCGTTTCATTTTTTTCTGATTGTTTTCCTCGTTTTCCATTCCTTTTGTTTGTTTGTGTTTTGCTTGCCATTGTTGATTCGTCTGGCGACGCGACGTCAAAAAAAAAAGTAATAAAGGTTGATCAAAAAGGCGACGTTGCACTGCTGGGAACCGTTTTTTTTTTGTTTATTTCGAATTCATTTTACTTTTTATTTCTTGTTATTTAATAATTACACAGAAAAAGTGTCAGAATATACATTAAAGTATCAATATTAAATATTCAATATTAAAGTCAATCGAGTGTCTAAAAGGAGCTCAAAACATTATTAAAATTTTTCTAAAAAATCTTTAAAAAATATGAAAAATTAATTTGATTACAAAAATTGAAAATAAAAAAATAAATCATAATTAATGTCGTTTCAAATACAATTAAATGAATTTATTAACTTCTATTTGCAAATTGTATGTGGAAATATTAATTAATTATTATTATTATTTTCAATTATTATTATTATTAATCAATTATTATTATTATCTATTATTATTGCCTTCTAAATTTAGTTTTATCACTTAATTAAAATAAAGTAAAAATCAACAAATAATATGCTTTAAAAAAATTCATAAATTTTTCAAAATTTCCAAAAATAAAATGTTGCCTTAAATTGCAGCAAATAGCAGGTAGCTAATATAGAGAAAGAGAGATAATAGAGAGTGGAAGAGACAACGAAAGGTAGCATAAATGCTGTAAAAACAGGATGTCAACTTTTGACATGTTGGAAAAAATTTTCGTATGCATTAGTTGTGCCACAAATCGTTGTGCCACAAATCGTTTTGCCTGCTGTTTTATTTTCTATTCTCCTTTTTTTTTCTTGTATTTTTGACTGCTGTAAAACTGTAGATAGAGAGCACAGATAAATTCATGTTGCCCCAAAAAAAGGGCTAGTGACAATTGAACGAGTTACGAAGCTACCCATATTCCCTTCCCTCCCCCTTCAAACTAAAACTGGAGGCAGTTGCATGTGGAAGGCTGCAAACTGACAGTTGGTTGACAGTATTCAAACTGGCATACCAAAAATATTACTTATGACTGGACAGCAAAATCTACCTATACTTATGTATGCAACTGGGAATCACGAAGCAAGAAAATTGTCAATAGCAGAAAGAAGAAAATGCTGGAAAAATAAAGATAGAGAATAAAAGGGAAGAAAATCATTGTATATTGCACGCATTGTCAGATGTTGAGACGTGCCCCAGCAAAGTTATTGACATGGAAAATGCTCCTGAATTATGCATACATCTGTATATAAATTTTTGTGTTTTGATTCCGATTTTATATATTTCTCTTTCACTTCACTCTCTCTCACTCTCTCTCACTCTCTCTTACTCATTCTTTTGCAACATTTACAATAATTTTGGCAATCATCAAATACAATTGAAATTTATTCTCGTTGTCATGAAATTGCCCAAATCACAGTTCTCTCTATAAAATGTTTGAATTCAATTGCTTGAAAATAATTCCCAAACATAAATCATAAATTATTTACTAAGCTGCAAATTATATATCAATTTGTTTGAAAGTATTTAAGTTGCCACTTCTGCGATAATTTTTGAGATTTACATAAGTGTCTTTTAGTTGTGTTGTGAGAAATGAGATACATATTTTGTTGAAACAGCAGATGAAGAATGTTTCTTAATGTATATTGATAAATGATAAATGGAAACAAATTGAGAGATATACCAAAAACTTATTGTTATAGTATATAACTATAGAATATAAGCATATATAACTATATAAATATATATATTATGAGGAATAATTATACTAATATTGGAATCTATAAGACTTTTGTTAGCTTTTGGTTGAATTATTAAAAATTTGATGTATTTATCAAATTTCAATACTTCCAAAGTTATTCTAAGAATATTAACAAGTAGAATATTTAAATAAATTTTTTATGATTTGTGAAATAGGAAATCATTGTTTATAATTATAATATATACTAAATTATAATTAAAGTTTATAATATTAAATTATATAGGTTCTGGAAATGAGAATTATTATCTTATTTTAGAACAAGCAAATTCCTTCATATTTTTAATAAATGTTATTATTTTATTTAATATAATTTTAGTTAATATTGTGTTTTATTAAACATAGAAACTGTACATAAATATATATGAGATTTGTAAAAAAACTTACTCAAAAATATTATAGATTTAAATCTCTTGTTTGTTATTGAAGTTGATTCATTTCTGTCAAGTAACTTATAACCAATTATACATATATAATATAATACTTTCTTGCAATTATATAATCTTTATATATGTAGTATGTCTCTTCAACTTTAAGTCGAGTGTAATACCTGCGCTTAGTGTATATCATTTAGATTTAGCTTAGAGATACACACGCATTTGCCACTCAATACGCAATAAGCGCATTACACATACGCACTGTGCGCCCCACACATATTCCCAACTTGAGTAAGAAAAAGAAAAATCAAAAAAAAAAAAAAAATGGAGAAAAAAATCAAAGCCAAACACACATTTGGGATGTGAGTGACAGCAATGAAGTGAGTGAGAGCGGCAGAGTGAAAGAGAGAATGAGTTTGAGAGAGTGAGAGAACGATACGCTTAGTGCTTCGCAAAGCAGTCTCAAACAGCACTAATGCCATGTAAAATGCTTTGAAATACCAAATGCAATGCCTACAACAACACCCCGCAAAGTAGAAGCACCCCTCATCCAACAAAAAAAAATGAAAAAAAAAAAAGAAAATAACAACGAACGATATGAAGATCTAAGTAAGCAACGAAAGCTGCACCAAAGTGGAGAAGCAGCAGCAGTTGTAGTTAGTGAAAAAATAGTAGTAGTAGTAGTAGTAGTATGAGAAGTAGTAGTAGTAGTAGTAGTAGTGGAAGAAGCAGCAGCAGTTGTAGTTAGTGAAAAAATAGTAGTAGTAGTAGTAGTAGTATGAGAAGTAGTAGTAGTAGTAGTAGTATGAGTAGTAGTGAAAAGAGCAGCAGCAGTGGCAATAGTAGTATTTCCAACAGTCGCAGTAAAAGTAGTAGGAAAAAGAGTAGTAGTGGTAGTAGTAGTAGTATGAGTAGTAGTGAGAAGAGCAGCAGCAGTGGCAATAGTAGTATTTCCTACAGTAAAAGTAGTAGGAAAAAGAGTAGTAGTGGTAGTAGTAGTAGTATGAGAAGTAGTAGTAGCAGTAGTATGAGTAGTAGTGAAAAGAGCAGCAGCAGTGGCAATAGTAGTATTTCCAACAGTCGCAGTTAAAGTAATAGGAGAAAGAGTACTCATAGTAGTAGTAGTAGTAGTAGTAGTAGTAGTAGTAGTAGTAGTAGTAGTAGTAGTAGTAGTAGTAGTAGTAGTAATAGTAGTAGTAGTAGTAGTCGTAGTAGTAGTAGTATGAGAAGTAGTGAGAAGAGCAGCAGTAGTAGTAGTATTTCGAACAGTCGCAGTTAAAGCAGTAGGAAAAAGAGTAGTCATAGTAGTAGTAGTAGTAGTTTGAGTAGTAGTGAAAAGAGCAGCAGTAGCGGCAATAGTAGTATTTCCAACAGTCGAAGTAAAAGTAGTAGGAAAAAGAGTAATCGTACTAGTAGTAGTAGCAGCAGTGCGAGAAGTAAGAAGAGTAGTAGTGGCATATTGCTTTGCCTTTCATGTTGATGATGTTGATGATGATGCCATCACTTGCCACACGCGCCGCGCCTCCTTGAGTCCTTGTGCCGCATGCTGCGCATCCTTCTGTGGCATGAAGTGCAAAAGTGTAAAGTCGTAACTGAAATGGTTTTTGTGGCTTAAAACGCATGTCGCTACAATTAAGACAGACAGCTTTCGCCACAGATCTCTCTTTCCACTCTCTATCTCTCTCTCTCTCTCTCGCCCTCTCTCTGTCTATCTATTTCTCTCTGTGCCTCTGTCTCGCACTCTTTCTCCTTAATTCGCTGTCTCAACTTGAGTTTAGTTTTGCAGCCGCCGTCTTGAATTATTTAAAAGTCGATAGCATTTGACTGTTAATTTTGGCCTGCCTTCATAAATCAGAGCTGCCACAAGTAGCAGACAAGTCTCTCTCTCTCTTTCGCTCACTCTTTCCCTCTCTCCCTCTCTTTCTTTGGCTGCTGTTGCTGTCTCTTTCGTTGTTTGGCAACAAGCAGCAAATTGTCGGTCTGCGGCCAGTTTGATAAATATGCCTCAGCAACTGCTGTCAAATGAAAACTACAACATGCTGAAAGCAGCCTCAACTCGGTCAGAGTCCTCATCTCTCTAACTCTCTCTTCTCTTTCTCTCTCTTATATTCTGGTCTCTTTTAGTCTCTTAGAGAGACGCTTTAATTATAATGAACTTTGGCTGCGACATCAAACATCAATTTTGGGTTGGCATGAATATGTCTAATATATACTATATATGAGTAGCTAAACTTCTTCAGTCCCACTGTCGCTTTCTCACTCTATTTATTGCTCTATCTCTTTCACTTTCTCTCTGTTAAATGAACTAAGCATCAGCAGCTGTTGCTGCAATTGAATTTCACAGCAATTGCTCATATTAATGCGGTGTTTTTTCGCAAATATTTTCAACTCCAGTTAATCCAATTACAAGTGTATAACTCTTTGATATTATTCAGCTGACAAAAATTCACAACTTACGAATCTCAGTTTACAAATTTAAAATTATTTTAAGTTGTTTTCGTAAATTTCTAGTTAGAAGCTATAAAAAATACTGATGTTTCATGGGAGTGAAATATGTGAAGTAATTTATTTTTAAATCAAGAATACGAATTGCAAAATTTAAAGTAATTTAATAATTTATTTTAAATATCTTTTATTTTAAAAAATTTAAATAAAAGCATGTCCTTTATTAAAATAAAAAAATGAATAAATATGTTATGTTAAAATAAAAAATTCCTTTAAATTCCTTTTTAGCATATTGTCATTTTGTTCAAAATTTTTATACTAAGATTAAATAAGAGCTTTGAAGCTTTTTATTTAAAATTTAATTTTTTTCGTTTTCTGTCACAACTACAATTTTTATACTAAACTTCGCTGTAAATTCACAACTTCTGCTTTAATATCAATTCCAAAAAATGTATCTTGGCCCTAAAAATCCGCTTGCATATGAACGACAGCAACTCTTTTCAACATTCAAAATGGATATCGGATTTTTGGAGCATACTTCAGTGGCCGTGTTAAGGGGTCTCTTCACTTCGTTTGCTTTTTTTTTTTTTGGTCGTCACAGCATCTCGCTTCGAGTGCTAATTGCCGGAAATAAAAATGAAAATCACATCCGGTTGGCGCTGCAGTTGCCCGGAAACCATCTTCCCCATCTCTCTGTTTCTCTCTTTCTCTGTGTGTCTCTCTCTTTCTCTCTCTCTCTCTCTTGGCTTGCAACTAACCACTGGAGTGACCCATCGTATTTATTTTATTATAGATTTATTTTGTGCATTCGGATTCGCAATTCTACTTGGATATATACAGATGTATATACATATATATTTTTTTGGTTCGTTTAAGCCACATCATGGTCCAAGAACTATTTATACGTATATACACATAAAATTGACCAGCAACATTTATTATGTTCGGGGGGGAAATTTTGGCAAATCATGCCGTAGACTGACACAATTTTTGCCAGCAATAATTTTTCATTGCCAGCACGGCATTTATTTTGAACTCTGCATAACATTTTTGCTTTGCTACGCAATTAAATTATGGCAAACAGAATGGAAATGGGAGTGAAATACATAAATTAGACGGGAAATGGATTGGAGTAGGAATGCAGTGGGAGAAATATACTCTATAAAGTGGGGGGTAGTTCGGAAAATTCAACCACAAGTGGATAGGAATAAAAGAAGAGATATAAGCCAATTCACTTACTCTAAATAAACTTGATTTTAAAGTAATTTTGTAAATTAGCAAAAAGAAAATATATTTCTTTTCGAATATAAGAAGCACTTTGGTAAACCAAACCTAAAGCAGATTATATTAAGAGATATTGGCAAATAAATTAAGTCTAAAAGAATTTTAAACTATTTGTATCGAAAAAAAATATTTTTATCAGAAATTAATTTTAGAAAATCGAACTACAATGTGTATTAAAATGTTGTTGATATAAGTAAATAAATTTCAATGTTAAAGAAACTATGTATTGTGTTAGAAACAATAAGTCGATAAACTTCCAGCTAAATCATTTTTAAATTTTAATATTCAAAACTTATTTGAAATTTAAGTAAATTAAAATTTTCTAAAAATATTTCTGAAAGATAATAGTAAATATATTCTATCTTATAAAATATATAGATTTTTACACACATAATTTTTCAATATTAGAAAACTTTTAATTTAAAAAAAGTTTATTTAAAATATATAGATGTATAAAAAAAATTAAATATTAAAGTTAAATTTAATATAAAGAAAATTTTAAATAAATTCCAAAAAGTACCTCGCATTTATAGAGTGTGATTATCACGCCCACTTGAGTGTTTCTCCAAGCATATTGTCATTGCGCATACGCCGCGTTGTCAAGCCTTTATCAACGTTTATTGAAGTGAGTGGAGTGCGGTGGTGATGTGGGGGCAGTCTGTCTGGCATTTGTTTACTTATTGCCTAATTGCATGAATATTTTTGCATGAACGACATTTGCTTATTGTTTTGTTGATTATGCCACGAAAATTGTGTGAAAGGCCACGGCATAAATTGACTTTCCCCAATGTTGCCCAATTATTAAATACAACAAACAATCGAATGGATTGCAATATTTACACTTAATTTACCACACAACAACAACAACAATAATAATTCGACTTTTCTGCATAATTGCTTAATCATATAGTTGTGTGAAAGTTGTTGAACATAAATTTTTCTTGTCAATTTCTTATTTTATTTTTACATCGACTTCATCGTCAACTGTGTTGACTGCCTTTGACTGATGCTGCTGCTGCTGTGAAATGCATTCAACTTAAGTCGACTGAAAGTCTTAAAGCCATTGGCTAACGGGATAATCAGACAGTTGGCCAACAACTTGCCAATTGCACGCCTAGCTGTGGTCCTGCACAGCATTCGTCCTTGTTCCGTGCTGTGAACTGTTTATCGACTTGCTTTCATGTTGTACTCAATACATACAAGACAATACGATATCTTACCCTTCAAAGGGGTATACTGGGAATGTTGCTCAAGCTGAAACTTAAAAGTCAAAATACAAAACAAAATTTTACACAATTTTTCAAATATTTTTTTATAATTTTATAAAATATATATTTTTTAAATGCCATATACTACAACCGCTTAAATATTTTTTTAATTGTTTTTTTGGTGAACAAAACTATAATTTTTTTTTAAAAATTTTTAATAATTTTTTGACTTGTGGGAACATATATTTTAATTATATTTTTAGGTAAAATTCGGAATTTTTAAAGTATTATTTATAAATTTATTAAAAATGTTTCAAAATTGTTGTTAGAAGCATATTCTTTTAATTTAATTTAACGTATACAATATCTCTTTAATTTCTAAAAATATATTGGGAATGTTTCACAAGCGGAAAATGAAAAGTCAAATTACAATAAAAAAAAATTTTACACAATTTTTCAAATATTTTTTTACAATCGGGTAGCTTAAATATTTTTTTTAATAGGTTATTCCATTAGTTTTTGGTAAAGAAAATTATAATCTTGTTTTAAATATTTAATAATTTTTTGACTAGTGGAAACATATATTTTTAATTATTTTTTAGGTGAAATTTGGCATTTTTTAATTATGAATTTAAAAATTTTTTAAAAATGTTTTAGAATTGTTATATGTTAGAAATATATGCATTAATAAATTTAATTAATTTAATTTAATTTATTTAGTAACTTAGACAAATGCACTTTAATTTCTAAAAATTTTATTTTTATTATAAATTTTTCCTTCATTTTTTCACTTTTTTCTTCCATCTTTAAATTCCTCCCTTTCAAGTAGGGTATTTATAAAGTAGGGTATTTCTGTTTCGTTGTTTTCTTGCCAACTTGATGTTATCCGTGGCGCATTAAAAGCTAACCTGCGGCTACTTGACTTACATTTATTTACCCGAGACTATTTTATATATAAATATATATGTATATTCTATATATTTATATATATATATAGATATATAGACTACAACATGGAGTGCCCATGGAGAGCCACAAATTGCTTTTGATTTGCTTTGGCAGTTGGCTGCCATTTCAAGTCCTTCTAACTGCAACTCCAGTTCTTCCAACAACAACTTCATCTTCAACTCATTCTCGTTGGCTTTTGTTTTTCTTTTGTATACGGAATATATATGGCTTCTCTATTTCAGGCTGTCTCTTTCTCTCCGTTTTTCTCTCTCTCTCTCTCTCTACTTCTCTGCAGTTGGCATTCATTTAAATTAATGTCATTAAAGTGTTAAAAGCATTGCAAATGCTGCCTGCACGTTCCGCAAAATGTGTTTGCACAACATGAAAATGAATTTCAACAGTCAGAAAAATACACACACACACACACATATTCATACATACATACATCAAGTGAAGTGTGTAAAAATGTTATATGTAATTAGTTGTGCGTGAGTTGAGTTTTTCATTCAAGTGTTTTTTTTTGGGGGCAACATCAACGAGAATGAAAAACAGCAAGAAAATACATTTCTCACGTACTTAAGAAGATTTATAGGCTTGTCACATTATTAGCTCAAATAAATGTAAATTTTGTAATGAGTTTCGTGGCATGTGATCGACTAAGAGTTGCGCTAAAAATGGAGGAATAATTAAATATTTTTAGATTATGTAAAAAATTTAAAAAGTATAATATATCTAATAACAAGAAAAAATAAATAATAAAAAAAATATACAATTGTTTTTATTTATGTTAAAATTCTTGTTAAACTACCGTATTTCTCATATTATGTGAAGTTTAATTTATTTATTAATTCTATTTTATTATTATTTTTATTTATTAATTACACTTTTTTATAAACGTTTTTTGTTTACACCAATTTATTAAATAACTTTCAACTCATTTTTTTTCATATTTTTGCAGTTCCGCCAAGTGAGGAATGTAAAGTAAGTTAATTTTTGAACTCTATAAAGTTAAGACTGCTTAAAAATTATTAATTTATTATTAATTTAATATAGATAAATTGTTTAATCTAGCATAAAAATCTTTAAAATTGTTATTTTTAATATAGTTTTTTTTATTAAGTTAAATCTTCCCTTTTTAAAGAATTTTATGTTTATAAAAATATCATTTTACAACAACTTTGAAATTAACATTAGAAATTATATATATTATATTTTAATTCAAAAATTTTTTTTTTTTTGAATAATTTCTATTGCTCATAATACCCTTTACCACAATTTTTTATAGGGCATTGCAGTAATTATATTAACTGCAGTAATGTCTGAAAAGCGTTTCAATTGAAAATGCCTTCACTTATGCATGCAAATATTCAATTTGAATTTTGAAAACGCACATTTACTTTTATTAATTATGCAATAAGTATCTTTTAGATAATTTCCACTTGAAGTCAACTTCCGTTGAAAGTGAAGTTATAAGCCCATAATCTATTGGAATGTATGCACATGCATAATTATCAACGGAACTTAATGCGCTAATTTCGCTATTCTGAAGTTCTTCTTCTACTTTCACATATTTTATTTACTTTTTTTTTTGTAACTATTTAACTATTTATTATGCAGCGAAAAAGTTTTGCTGGCAGCGTATTAACTGCATTTTTTATGCACACATAACTTTGTGGCTATAACATATTTAAGTAATTACATAATATCACAGAGAGACACGGAGAGAGAGAGAGAGAGAAAGGGAGAGAGGCAGCATTTGAGATGATGGAAGAGCAGTGCAAGGAACGTGATGTGCAGCTGTCGCTGCTCCTGTCGTCCTTAAAACGTGTCAGCCATTTTTTTTTGAAGATATGTATATATATATATTCTTTAAATATGTGTATGTGGGCCAAAAGTGACGCCCACATATCTATCTGGATGTACTCATAACTGTCGCTCCTTATCTCTGTATCTGTGTGTGTGTGTGTGTGTGTGTGTATGTGTGTGTGTGTGAGTTAAGGATACGCCATGCATAAAATATACATGCATACATGCTCATGTAACATCATGTCAAAGTATGTAGAAAAATGCGGTTAACATACACATACACACATCTCTACTATACATATGTAACTGTGTGTGTGTGAGTGTGTGAGTGTGCTTTATATTTCATTATAAACGTCTTTTGTTCTATGTCTACGATTTAGCTGACAGATAGCTGTCTGTATCTGTCGGCGACATGGCATAATGACATCAGCTGAAAGTGAGCTTCATGCAAAAGGCGCTGCTTAAGCTGAGAGTCTTATTATGCTGGGCTTAATCTTAATCTTAAACTTGATTAGAAAGTGCAGCATTCATTTATATGCAATACATATTAGATATTTCAACAATGATGAATATTCGTTTTTTTTTTATAAAAGGAAAATGCAAGGGTTTCAACAGCTGTGAAAAAACTTTCTCTCATTAGAATGTCCGTAGAGTTTAACTTAATCTTAAACTTGATTAAAAACTGGAGCTTGAATAATATACGCCTTTATTATAAAAATTGAGCACAAAATTCCAAGAATATTACAAGATTATGAAATATATTACCAAAGAGCTTTAACGAGCTTTCAGATGTTCATTGATGTCAATGTGCTTTAATGAGCTTTTAATTAAAAGTCTTTAGGAAAACAACATTATGATTAACAATTTTGCAAGCAAATTTAACTTTTTCTGAAGAAAAATTTAACTACTTAGAGTGCTTAATATATAATATAGTTTGAAAAATTGAAAAATCCCTTGAAAAAGTTGGTCATTAACAAACGAAAAGGAAAATCAATGCAAAAAGACTAATTCACAGTCTTAACTAAGTACGACTATAAAATAAAAAGCTCCTAAGTCCATAAAAGCTTTAATGTGCTTTTGTTGTAATCCTCGTAAGACAACAACACGATATACTTTGCTATAAATTATAGCTCTTATAGAAAACCAACTCATTTTTACAACTTGTGGCATTATCAGCATGCTTAACACAACAAGCTATAAATATAAAGCAGCTTTAATGTGCTTTCAAAATAGCTTTTTTTTTATATATATATGTATATATGCAAGAGTGGATGCTGCTCGCCACACATAAATATCCAGCAACAATTTCATATCTGCATATAAATACATTTCATAAATACGTGAAGAAGTGGAAAACTCATAGTACAAAGCAAAAGGAAAGAAGGAGGAAGCGTTGAGACGTAGAATAGGAAAGTATAAGCCAAGAATAATACAATTTAAGGTGAATTTTTTTCTTTTTCTTTTATTTCGTTGCTATTTTCTTTTTGTGTATATTTTCTTTTTTTATGTAGGTAGGTAGCTCAAGTATTTTGTGAACTTTGCTCTTTACTTTTTGCCCTTGATTGGCTTGATTGGAGTCAGAGAGTTCGTCTCCAGTTTCGGGGAGTTCCTTTTGGGGATGTCTTGTTTGGTCATGCAATTGCCAATTTTATCTATCTATCTATCTATCTATCGACGAAGTTGTGCGATTGACTGAAAGACGCAGAAAGCAAATAAAACAAAACGAAATGAGGGAAAAGAGGGTGAGAGAAAGAAAAATAAATGTTGGTAAGTAGGAAAACTTTTGTTCAATGTCAGCGTGCTTAATTTGTGGAGCTTTTGCTTTTGTTGCTTGTTTACGGCTTAACTACATTTTTGGTACTTATTATGCTGCTAATTTAACAGCAGCCGCTTAATTGTATTTCAACTGCCACTCTCTCTCTCTCCCTCTCTCTCTCTATCTCTCTCTCTCTATCTCTCTCTCTCTCTTTGCAACTCTCTGCTTTATACTCTTGTCTCTCTCGTAGTTATCCACCCCAAACACCCAAAACCCACTTGGCTTCAATTGACCTTAGTCAGGAGGTGCTGTTCACTAATTAGGCTTTCGATTAACTTTGCCACGAGAACAATACAATATCAAAGTTCGTCCAGCAATCGAAAAGTCGCACACAGATTCAGATACAGATACAGATACACCCTCTCACACAGATATACATTCAGCGCCATAATCATGATGATGGGGGCGGTTTGGCCAACACGCCCACTTTTTGTGGCAGAAGCGCCGCAATTTTTGAATCATTTTATAAATAATCGAAATATGAGAAACATTTCAACTGATTCTCTAGAGAGAAAGAGAGAGAGTGAGAGAGAGTGAGGGAGAGTGAGATGGATGGAAAGTTTGCCGCTTTGCGGTATCAATTCTGAAACAATGCCGAAACTACCAGCCACGAATTTTAGCCTGAAGTGCACTAAGTGCAAGATTGCCGCAAAAATTTTCAAACAATTGTCGAAAACTTTGTCTTTTTTTGTTTCATTTTCGTTTTATGTGTTTTATGAATATTGCTGGAAAATTAGTTGAAATCCTTTTCAAGCTCGAATGCCAGGCATATTGTCATGACGACGTCAGCTAAAAGCATGGATAAATGCCATAAACTCCATGCACTTTGATTATGAGTGCGTATAGTATAAAAGTATGGAGAGAGTGGGGCTTAAAATGGAAGCTGGAAAAGTGGAAAATACATTTTCCAATATGTTGCGAATATTATGATGACTAATTGAAGCTGAAACAATGTTAAAAATATATTTAATAAAAATACATATCGATTTATACATGCCTCATTATTCTATTGTTCTATTAATATATATACTATAACTACATATGTATATTTAATTTGTAAGAGTGCAAATTAAATTTTTCAATAAATATTAAGTTTTATTTAAACAAATTTAGACATGATATTAAAATGCAGTGAAAATATGTTTGTATAAATAAATTTTTAATTGAAGTGCAGAAAATAATGAGAAATATTGGATATAATTTTTCTTTTGCTTTCAATATCTTCAGCAACTTACTTAAGTTCACTTTGGCGTAAAGTCCTGATTTCGACGCAGTTAAAATTGAAATTAATCATAATGAGATTTAAATGAAAAACACTTTGTGAAACTAGTTGGAAAGTTGCTGTAGACAAGCAACTTTTGAAATCTAATTAATGTGCTTTTTTGCCCAGCAGCCAACAGTTTGAGCTCTTTAATAAATGTGCCCAGTTTAGAGTTGGCAACAATTTCAAGTTAACAAACAATTCATTCAAGATAATGTTAGGGATTTTGTATATTGTGGGATTTAGAAAACAGGGAACAAATAATACGTATAATGTATGTATAATATATAATTTTATTGGATTTAATGCCTCATGGCGTTGCTCCATGTAGTTAGATTATTATTTAATTTGTTATTTTTACAGATTCTTTTAGTAAATATATTCATATATGAAATATTTTAAAGTGAATATTTTTTAATAATTATATTATTTTTTATTATAATTGTAATTTTATTTCTCGCTACAAATAAAAAAGGTTTATAATTATATATATTAGGGCACTTTCAACAAATCTAAGCCTCTGGGCAATTAATTTACAAATTTTTCTATGAATACATTGTATTTAATTTTATTTTTTTTACAAATATTTTCTTGTTTGTTTTTAAACGTATATAATATATGAATATTCCATCAATTTACCGACATATCTGCTACAAAATTGAATATATGGCATACATATGATAATTTTTAAGGATTTGGGAAATTTATGAAAATATTTCATAGAATATGAATTTGTTTGCATATTTTATACACATATATATTATATATATGCATATATTATTGTCTTCTTTGGTCTTTTACATGTAAGTCCATAAAAATTCAAGTCAATTGATGTTTAAAACTTAAAGACTATAAAACTATGAGAAAATAGGAAAATTTCTCAATAAACTCATTTCAATTTTTTTTTTTTTTAACTTTTTGACATATTTCTTTATGAAGCATAAATAATATATGTTTATATTTTCTAGAATATTTGTTGTCATAGTAATTGCTTGTATATTTTATATATACTCATAAAATATTAACTTCATATCTTAATACTTATACTCGCATAAAACTTCCTTTTCAAAATTATGTGCAAATTGCCAAATTTCTCAAAGAATGCATTTTTTGTTTTATCTTTTTTTCTGGAATTGCAATTTTCTAGTTGGTCGAGAAACATGTATAAAATATGTATGGTCATTCAGGCTGATGCCTTATTTAGGCACTTTACAAATATAAATATGAGAGATAGAGAGAGTGTAATTTGAAGAAAAGAGTGAAAGTGAGATAGAGTGATAAAGAGATATATATGTATATATATATATATATAGAGAATGTATTGCTGACCGCAGCCACATGTGCAGTTATCTGATCTGAAGTAGTTGCATTTGTGCTTGAGTGGACTTTAATTTATCTGCTATCAGCTGTGAGCTGCACAATCTGCCATATCCTTACACCAGCATCCATCTCTCTCACACACTCTTGCCATCTCTATCACTTGTTGTAGAGTACTTTCCATGCCACAAGTGGAGCTGAAGGAAGTCTCGACCCTCATGAGTCTCATGAGTTATGATGAGTAGCCGAGAATACGAATGCTGCCTTTGATGAACTTAACTCAATAGTTTTTGGGGGGGGACAAGAATTGCTCAGCTGTGGCAAGCACAAGTTGCAACTACTGGCAGCATGTAGCACAGTTTGTTGAAGCGATAACTGCTGTTTCCGTTAGCAAAATTCCATCTCCTTCACAATGGCCAACAGCTTAGCCCAAGCTTAAGTAATTGGATTGAAGCCATCAGTGGAAGACATGCCTCAGTTTATGAACTATAAATAGTTCCAATAACTATATATCTACTATAACTATCTACTATGTGCACTCTACTATTTATAGATTATCAACCCTTATTTATTGTTGCTATGCAAATAGTATCCGTGCCAAAAATGTAAGCCACAATAATATTATTTAGCAAATTCTCATCAAGTTTCCGTTAAAGTTTTGGCAGCCATAAAAAAGTTACCTTTTACTCTATATACATATATTGATATTCTGTTTTATATATATATATATTTTTCGTTTTTTTGTTAAGCATTAAAACACGCTTCAAGCATTTGCATAGCGAGTCAGAAAAAAACAACGCAAATGGCACAAAATGCAATGCAAATGCAAATATATCGAAAAGTGGAAACACGTGCAACATACACAATAGAGTGAGATGACAGATAGAGTGAGAGAGATGTATTGGTTATTTGTGAGGGGGGGAGGTGCAGGTTGACAATCATTACGAGGACAGCGAGCATTAACAACAACATGAACATTTGTTTCTGACAGACAAACAGACAGTCAGTCAGACAGGAAGCGCAAACAGACACAAATGTAAACAAACTTATATAGAGTGAGACAGAGAGAGAGATAGAGAGAAAGAGAGAGAGAGAGGTAAAGAGAGAGACAGAGAGAGAGAGAAAGAGAGAGAGAGAGAGAAAGAGAGAGAGAGAGAGTTAACTATAGAGTGAGCAGGCAAATGTGTTTTACATTTGCATACCACATCAAGTGTTGATATATTTTTATCACAATATATTTAAAAATAAATCAACACAGGCCCTAAAATTAAAAATGGGAAAATATGATGAACTTAGAAATACTTTAGAATAATTTGCAAATATTTTTTTCAACTATCTGTAAAATGAAAATTTACTGAAACATTACAATTAAAAAATTTTAATTTTAACTCTTATGGATTAACTCTTAAGTATTATAAATTAAAAATAATTTAAAAGTAATTTGAAAATAAGTTTCCGTTATAATTAAAGCCCATACTAATTTCATAATTGATTTGATTGGGTTTTTTCTGGGTTTCCCCAATCCTAGCAACAAATGTTGAATCAATTTACAATATACTCACCCCAGAATTATTTCATAATTTATTTTTTTTATTTCTTTTTATTTAATTTATATTTAATTTATATTAAATTTATTGATTTTTAAATTTAATTTTAATGATACTTTTTAATCAACCTCTGTCGACTGCTAATAGTTGACATTAAATAAATAAATAAATAATAGCAGACGTATGTCACATAAATCTTGTAGAAAAATAATAAATTTATTAACAATACAAAAATTAAATAAAAATTAAATATATTTTTTAGTTAATTTTAATTTCATCAAATGTCATGTTTATCTTGGAGATTCTTGGATATTCGCATTCTCCCCTTCTCGTTAAACTTCCCCATCCACAAAAGTATGCAACGTTTTTCGTCATTTTGTTTCTCATTTTCATCACCAACGAGCGCGTATTTCAAAATAATGTCAAATGTTTGTTTGTCTTTTGGCCGTTGCATGTCAACGCTTCCTGTACGATTTAAACGTGTTGATTTTAAATACAATTTGCCAAAAAAAAAAACTTAAACAACATTGTTCTTAGCTCAATCAACTCAAAAAAAAAATTAAAAAAATTGAAAAAAAGATGCCTGGCACGTGCTGAAAACCCCTCTCAACTCAGCTAAAAATAACCCAAGAATTTAAGCCGGCAATTGAGCTCGAAAATTAAACCCAAATCAAAGGCTTAACACAGAACGTTGCAAGCAGCAGCAGTGGCAGCAACATCAGAATGAGGAAGATGGCAACAAAGTTGAGTAAATCCGTTAGTCAGCAGAAAATTGTCTTTTTAGCAAACGGAAGCTGCTTTAAATTCCAAACTGTCCTTGTGGCTTAACTGTAATATAAAAGGAAAAGAAAAACACCAAATGGACTTGAGACTCAAACTGAGTTTAAGTTTTGACGGACAAAACTGAGTGCAAGAAATCTTCTCTCAGAGAACATGACAACACAATTGGCTCAATACACTGTTAAATTGTCTGTGAGAGAGGGGGGCGTGTGAAAAATGTCCCCCAGAAGAGTGAGGCGGCTAAATTGTGGTAAAGACGAGACAATGTATGATGTCCAAGTTGCAAGTAAAGCTTTAGCCAGCTGCAAACAAGTTGCAAGTTGCATCTGTGTGTCTTAAGCCAAAAATTGTTAATTAGCAGCGTGCCACATGTTGCAAGCAACTACATGACATCCCGTTACGCCCCCGCCCTTCACTAAGCAGCTCCATGCTGCCATGGCAATTTACTGTCTCCTGTATTATGTGGCATACTAAATTTAGTCTGTCTCCACAAACTACAGCAATGTGGCAAGTTCAATTATGTAAATGCTGCTCATTGCCAAAATATTACGCATACGCAGTGTGTGCGTCTCAGTATGTGGCAATTATCATCAGACACTGGCAATTGCTGCCGTGATGTAGGAAATGATTGTTGATTGCAGATTTCCGTGCAATTATTTGCAGCACACAACTTGATATGATTGACAGTTCAGGCGTATCCTCAATGAGGGAAGAGTTTATAGATTATTGCCAGATAAAGCAGTTTTATAGTGTTCCATATTAACTATAAATATGTGTAACTTTTTTTTCTGTGAAATGTTATGAAACATTAAAACTTCATTCGAATTTTGTTATTTCTCAACATTTGTAAAATTTTAATTATTTTACTTTATTGCCATCTTAACAAAAGTCGAAGAATATGAAAAGACTGCAAATGTGCTCAAAATTGGCATTTTTCATGCAAGGGATTATTTCCAAACTTTTATCGGCCATAACTTTGCCAAAAATCTACCGATTTTCAAAATTTTTTCAATTTAGTACATGGTTTCTGTGAAATATAAAAACTGTATTCGAATTTCTGCCAATATTCGCCATTTGAAAATTTTTAATTTTTTTTCACCAATTTTCCCACACTAACCTCTTACCAAGGTCGAAAAATATGAAAATTTTTAAATCTAAATTTTTTGTGCCCAATCGATGAAATATGAATTTTCAATGAAAGGAGTACCTGTAATCTTTAAACAGTCATAACTTTGTAAAAATTTAAACGATTTAGCAAATTTTTTCAGTTCTGAGAATACCTTTTAATGAAATATTGAAAATATTGTTGAACCAATATTTTAGAAAATATGGCTGAAAGAATAAAAATATGTTCGAAATTGGTATTTTTCATATGAGGGAATACCTCCGATCCTTGAATGACCATAACTTTGCCGAAAATAAACCGCACTTTTTCAATGGTATTTATATTAAAATTACTTTCAACTGAAAATTGGTACCAATTGTTAATTAAAATTGTTTGTCAAAATTTATAACTTTTTTCTTTAGTTCTTCTGAAAACAATGCTTTTTAATTGAAATCTTTACAAAGTTCTATTCTTTTCACAGAAAATATAATTTTCAATTAAAATGTATTCGAAGACATGAATAATAATCCCACATTTTCTTACTTACGATATCATGCAAATAAAGCAAAAAATATTAAGTATTTTTTCCAACTTCTCATCTAATTTATACATTTATGCAAAACTCATATAGAGCTGCCATATCTAGTTGATAAATATTTTGTTTATCTGCAAGTTATTAATTTGATTTTGGTCAATTTTGCAAGAAATTGCTCGAGGGATACGTCTCTCTTTTCTACTCTCCTCTCTCACTCTATCTTGCTCTCTCTTTTTATCTCTTCTTTGCACTCTCTTTTCTTCATTGCCTGCTTTTCTGCTCATCATCATCATCATCATCATCATGAAGCACATCATCTTCTAATAATAATACGAAACTTTTTGGGCACAGACTTTTGGCTATAAATCTTGGCTGTAAATTTAAAAGTTTATTTATTTTTCACCTGCTGTGTGTGTGTGTGGTTGTGTGTGTGTGTGTGTAGATGTATTTCTTTCTGTGAAGTGTCAGAGACAGTGAAGAAATAACAATGTGAGTTTGTTATAGCAACACGCATTTATTTTCATCAGTCCAAGTCAGAGGCTTCGACTTCGACCTTGGGAACACACAACTTACACACTCCAAAGCAATTGACATGTGCTTAAAAAACAGATTAAATTGGTTGGAGAGAGAGAGATAGAGAGAGAAAGAGACAGAGACAGAGACAGAGACAGAGACAGAGACAGAGAGAGAGAGAGAGAGAGAGAGAGAGAGAGAGAGAGAGAGAGAGAGAGACAGAGAGAGAGAGACAGAGTTATCGAATGAGAATAAAGTTGATAGAGAAAGGGCGAAAAATACCAAAGACAGTGTGTGATTTATAGCACAGATTATAGCACAGAGTACAACTTGCCAAAAAGTGAAGAGCTTTAAGCGCGAAAGGGGATTAAAGATCTAAGGATAGAGCTTTAAAAGCACATTAAAGTGCTTGAACTGCATTAAGTGGATGAATAATGGCTGATGAATCTAGTTAAGGGACTTTGTTCACTTTAAAAGCTCATTGAAGATAATTTTTAAACGGGTTTAGTTTGATTTGATTTATTATTAAATAAATATTTTAGTGTGGAGCTTTAAAAGCACATTCAAGTGCTTGAATAAATAATACAGAAATAATGGAAGCTGAATTTATTAAAATCGCCTTTTTAATTTAATTGTGGAGCTTTTAAAGCACATCAAAGTATTTAAAATATATTTCTTCGACTTGGAAAGTTCATTAAAAGTTATGTTCGATTCAAATGAAGCTTCTCTTGTGATTTAACTGAGTTTTTATTAAATATCATTAAATTTTTTAAAAGTTTTCAAAATTATAATATTGAAATTATTTATTTTATACAACAAAATTGTTTAAGAATCTTAATCTTATAGTCTTAACAACAAAATTGTTTAAGATTCTTATCTTATAGTCTTAGCTTCGTGGCCTATACTAAAGATCTTAATTAATGAGCTATCTCAGCGGCTTAATCAAATAATTCATTTACGAGCTTTTGCTGTGTTGGGCATCATATGTGGATCCTAATCAAAACCACTAAAAGCTCAACTAAAAGTCGCCATGCGGTCATTACAACAGCTGGCAATTAAATGCATATTTGCAAAGCAAAAAGAAGGAAGCTTTTATTGTTCGGTTTGCGTGTGTGTGTGTGCGAGTGTGTGTGTGTGTGTGAAGGATATAATGTGTGTGATATGTATGTGCATGAAATACATTAGTTGATATGCATGTTTGTATATTCGTATACAGATATGTATGTACATATATAGACATAGAGAGTGACACCCTGTGGCCCAGTTATGTGGGTGAAAAGCACAAAACTGCAGAAGCCACAGAAAGAGAAAGAAAAAGATAAAGAGAGAGAGTGAAAGAGGGAGAGAGAGAGTGGGAAAGAGAGAGAGAGAGAGCTGTAGACAGAAACATCATTAGTATGCAGTTTGTTTTGTAAACAAGAGTTTTTGATTATTTTTTGTGACAAGTGACTTATAGCCCATATATGTATGAGTGGAAAACAAAAACCAAAAAGAAGAAGCCTTAATTATAATAGCTAGCAAAAGGCAAAACAAAATTTATATTTCTGTTTTTTGAAGTTTTTATTTATTTTTTTGTTCTATTCACTCTATAGACTCATTGACTCGTTGCGCTTTCTTTGAATGCATTCAATTGCAAGACACATATTCACAATTATATTGAATTGAAAACATATATATATATGGAATGTATGTAGATATGTGTTTTAGATATTCCATTGAATGCGACGCGTTGAATGCTTCAATAAATTTGAAAAGCCGCTCAATATGCCGACTGAGAGAGAGAGAGAGGCAGAAACAGCGACTAAGGAGAGTAGGTCAACAATCTACTCCTTTTCTACATACATATGTATATACATGTGTATATAGTTAACCAAATTCAGCATATATCATGTATAACTGAAAAACAAGAACAACAGTTCAAGAACTGTTGGCAGTCACTGTCTGTCTGCATAATACTATGAGGAAACACTCACTACATATTCATGTCTGTGTTTTTTATGCATATGTTTAATCCTCCCACATCTCTCCACTATTTCTCACAATTCTCACCGCATTGAACTGCCATTGGAGTTGCTGGGAATATTTGCATTTTGCAGTCTTCTTCGCAGTCTGAACACTCCACTCAACTCAATGCAACTCAACTGAACTGAACTGAACTCAGTTCAACTTAAGCAGTTTCGTGTGCAAACTTTTGACAGCATTCAGCAAAAATTCGTAATTATAAGCAAACATTTCCCAGCACATTTCATCTGCAGCGAAGTCAGTCAACTTTTTATACAATTTTCTGTTTTATTTTCTATATACATATGTGTAATTTAATTTTAAATAGGAAGTGATGCAAACAGCAAATATAGCGATTGAGCCATATTACGTATACGTCACGTATGTCGGTGAATATTAACTGAAAAAGACGTGAATAGAAAGAGTCTTTCATATTTAAAATATGACAGACACGATAATATGTACTTCATTTAATATTCATTATTACACAAAATTAATGTAAGTAATATTGTGAAATAAATATTACGTATACTTATTGGAAATTAGTAATTAAAGTTTAAGAGTTGGGCTGCTTTGAATACTTTTAAATTATTATAATTTTTGGAAAATAAAATGATTTGAGGTTATCTAAGCTACTTTATGTATTTCCAGCATGAGCTGAAATGTTCTAGATATTTTTAAAAATTTATTTTATATAATAAATATATATTATATATAGATATAATAAATGAATAAAAATATTAAGTATAAGTAATGTAAGTATTATAAAAAGTAAAACATTCCGAGATAAACTAAACTACTTTACGTATTTCCAGTTATTTTAAATTGTAAAAAGTTAAGCTAAGCTGTTTTAGTTATTTTTAAATTAAATATTGAAAAAAAAATTAATATTTGATATTCAAAACATTTTATTATTAAAGAGGTGTTTAAATGAATTAAAAATATTTCGTGTAAGTAATGTAAGTACTATAAAAATATTTAGAGGTAATCTAAGCGGCTTTACATATTTCCAGTTATTTTTTAACATCATGATGTACTTGAAATTCAAAAAGAATAGGAAACTAATAAACAAATATAAAAAAAGTTATTTTTATAAATATTAAATATATTCGCAACGTATGCATTTCATTCTAATTATGAGAAATTGCTATAGTTTTTTCCATATTTTATGTCATCAACAAACATTGTATTTCAGCTGAAATTAAATCTTCAAAAATGATTATAATCTTTGACATATTTCAAAAATTTAAAACAACTTACTCGATTTTCGTGAGAATAACGTAAATATCCAATACAAGAACTGAAAAGGAAATTATGTTAAATGGTGTTAATAGTAGTGTTGTTTTTTTTTTTTTTTTTTTTTATTTATTAAGTGTAGGATCCGTACTTCTCATCGTACCTTAACCACACAATAATTGCAAGTATTATGAGGGCCAAACCCCTTTGATGGGGAGTTAAATGTTAAATAAATTATATTATGTTTGTTGTGTTAGTATGGATTCTGTGATCGTTTTGGCGAAGCCTAGTCAAGCCTAGTTAATATGTAGTGTAGGTAGTTATCCAGCATCAGGCCCATAATATTCAAGGACATGGAATTATGTAAAATATCCAAGTATTATGGTTTAACATCATCAATATCCACTGTGTATGTTTCAAAATGTTAATAAGTTATTTAAATTAATTTTATAAATATTTACTTACTTTTGAACATTAACACAACGTATCATACGAAGTGCACTGTCCAAAGTCCGCTTTGAAAAAATAGTAGAGTCCGAAAATAATCAGTCCCAAGACAGTAAAAACGGTAACCCAATATAAAACTCGAAGTAATTTTCGAATTTTCTTTGATAGGGGGCGTTTTGTTGTTTTTTGCTTTTTTGATTTCTTGCTAGGATTATGCATTTTGTGAAATCTCAAGTTATGAACAATTGAGTTGAGATATTGTTGCTCTCGGAAATGGAAATGTTTGTGAAATGGATGCCAAGATTGCTTTGTTATTGTTGTTGATGTTGATGTTGATATTGTTTCGGAGATGGAAGACAATTAAATCAAATTTTATTGAAATTTGTTGGCATTAGTGTTGAAATGCTGCCTGAAGCGTAACCAGTTAGCCAAATTGGACAGCAACAACTTTATCTGGAATGCCACAAAACTTTTGCCTAATTATTTAAGTTAATTGGCCTCTTTTTCGGCCGCAAAAAGTCAACAACAGCAACTCATGGCTGAGAAGATGGTTGGGTGGGGGGGGGGGAATGGGGGGAAAACAAAGATACAAAAATAGGTTAAATATTTGTACAAAAGGCCACAAATGTCTCGCAAATTTGTTAAAATTACTTACAAACAAAGTTATACAATTTCCACAAGAAAGGGAAAGCATGATAATGCTAGAGGGAGAGTGGAAGTAAAAGCAAAGATGGAAGAGAGCAATAGAGTGAGAGAGGGAGTAGGAAGCTGAAGGAGGTAAGATTGGGGATGAAGATGGGGGAGGAATTTTGGGGCCGAGTTAATGCACATATAAATTTAGTTTTTGCTCTCTGGGCACATCCTTTGTGAATGAGAATGGGGCAAATGGATTGTGAATCGCTCTCTTTCTCTCTCTCTCTCTTTGTCTCTCTCTCTCTAAATGTGAATGCCTGCGGTTTTCCCAGTTTTCTATGTAACTGTAAATGTTCTTTGTATAAATATGCCACTGAACACTCATTTTTGTCCATTATTTGCCAATGTAATTGGCTGCATTCTGTTTCTCTATGTTACCTCTGCTTCTTCCTCTCTCACTCTCAACCTGTCTCAGTTTTTGGTTGGCATATTTCATGAAATTGTTGAGATACTTCTAATTGTTTGCTTGCGTCAATGTTCGAGGTGGCAGAATGTTTGCAATTCAACTTGTGGCCAATTAGATGTGTCTGTGGCTTGCACTGCTGCTTCGCAGTCCCTGACATGCTCTACCTTCAAAGAAAATGGCAAGAAACTCTAGTAAAATTCTTAAAAATATATTATTAAACATTTCATTTATTTTATTATTGTATGAAATCACTTTTAAGATTATATTACTCATGCAATTCATATGTGATTTTGGATATGTTCCATCTTCTTCAACCTGCATAATATTGACTAATCTTAACAGTTTTTGCAAGATTTAGTACTGTTGTTGAAGAATTTGAATTTATTTTCAATCTGCTTTAAGAGTTTCCTTATATTAAGACTATTTAATTTTCTTTCATTATTGGCTTATTCTCTATTCAAATAATAAAACAATGTGAACCAGAGTCGATTTGCAGCAATGTTTTAGAAAATATTGCAGGAAGAGTAAAAACATTCTAAACATTAACTTTTTTCATACAAGGGATTACTTGCAAACTTTCATTGTCCATAACTTTGCAAAAAATCAACCGATTTTCAAAATATTTGCATTCAAAATTTGTTTATTTTTACTATTTAAATTTTTTTCAATTTTTTTGACCACTTTTCCCACACTAACCCGAAAAATATGAAAATTTAAAAAACGAAATTCTTGTGCCCAATCGATTTTTGGTAGCAAAATATGATTAAAATTATTTTACAGAAGTCAATTTGGAGCAATATTTTAGAAGATATGGCCAAAATTCCGTAAAAATGAGTCTAAATATGTATTCTCAATGAAAGGGGTTCCTTGTAAACTTTAAACAGCGATAACTTTGTCAAAAATCAACCGATTTTCAAAATTCTTTCACTTCTGATAATGGTTGTTATGGAATATTAAAACTGCATTCGAATATTGTTGAATTTAAGAATTTTAAATTTTTCATTTTTTTTGTCAATTTTCCATACAGAGCCCTTAACAAAAAGTCAAAAAATGTGAATGTCTTGAAATCGTAAATTTTTGTGCCCAATCGACGTCTGGCATACATATTTTCAAAATTTTTTCACTTCTCATAATGGTTTTTATGGAATATTAAAACTGTATTAAAATATTAAAATATTTGTCATTTGAATTGATCTTAAATTTTATCTGACTTTAAGTTTAAGTTGAAGTATATATTTAAACTGCTTTAAGTTTTGCTTGTGTCAGTAGTGTTTTGTCTAGATCTCTGGCCAAATGATAATGATGTTGTTTCTTGAAATGTTTGCCAATTGCTGCCTGAGCTGCTGTACAATGTATTGGCAGACTGGACTCGTCTGTATTAATTATAAATAATTGCATAAATGAACAATATGCTTGTGCCACTTAATCATGCCATTTGTATCATCATGCCAAGTATCATGTTGGGAATGTATGGGCAGCTCATTAAGGAGGAAGATGACGATATGTGGGGAGAGATATGCCATTTGCATATCAGACAAACATGGAATGAGAATCGGAGAGAGAGAGAGAGAAAGGAAGAGAGCGCTGGAGAATTTGTTTGATGTTAATGAAAGTTTCCGATGTGCAAATAAAGCCCAAAAGCATGAAAATAAAATATAAGAAAAAAATTAAACAAAAATTAAAGAAAAAAAAGTGTAAATCAGTAAAACAAATTTGCAATCTGCTTTTTATCGCAATGTCGTTGCTGTTGAAGCAGCTGCCCAAGAGAACTTCCCATCTCATACTATTCTCTCTCCTTTTCTCTCTCTCTCTCTCTCTCTCTCTCATTTGGCATCGATTGGCAGACAGTCCATGATATTGACTTGCTCATTACAGCATTGCCTTCAGTTTTTTTTCGCCTTGATTTCATTTTTTTTTTATTTTTTCGGTTTTCATTTCGATACATTTTCAATTTACCAAATGCCACAAGCTCTGGTGGGCGAAATGCACCCACAGCCACGCCCACAATGCTGCCAATATGTAACGTGGCATTGCAATCAGTGCTCATTTTACCATAAATTGATAATTTTCTAACGGATATTCAATTTCCCAGCAATGCCCCCACCATCTGTGAAGTCCTTTGAAGCCATTGACCTGCCAAAGGGCGCAAAAAACAGACGACGCCAAACATTTTAAAGTCAAGCAGCAACAACAATAAACAACAATATTCTCTCTAACAATAGCAGCATTCTCTCTGCAAATAGCATATAAATATACATATATATATATATATGTAGCTATAAATATATACTATGGAGGTATATATACTATAGAGTAATACAAAATTCAAAGTCCTTAGATAATGGTTGCAAAAGTTTTCCTTCAACTGGCCAAAGACATAATACACATTGCCAGCAGACGCAGACGGGACAGTAAGAGAAAGGATGGGATCAGACTGGAGATGGGAGTGATGGGAGGAGACAGCTAGAAGAAGAAATTGAAAGAGAGACCTACAACTTGATACCCAACTATGAAACTAAACAGTCATGGAGCTATGCAGTCAGATATATATATACATATATATATATATACAGTATTCAACTGTTTTTAGTACCCTAGAAAAGCCCCAAGGTTGTTGCAAGTGGGTAGCATAGACTATCAGTAAATCAATTAGTTGTTAATAATGAAAAATTTAATAGAATGTTTTAGTAAAACTAATCTAAAATAGTAAGGAAAAATTTAAAAATACATATTATGAAATAACAGATATTAAAAGTTAAAATGGTATTGAGAAAAACAATAAAAAGAAAATGAAAATAAAAAATTAGAAAATATAAATTCTTTTATTAAAAAATTTATTAATACATAAAAAAATTGATTAATTAACAATTAATTTTACTCATTATTTTGTGCAATAATTATATGTCACATTTTATAATTTAATTTAATTTTATTTTATTTTATATTATTTTATTTTTATATTTTTATTTATTTATTTATTTTTGTTATTTTTTATTTTTTTTTATTTTATTTTATTTTATTTTTTGATAATAAACCAAGAATAATAAATATTTTTGTAAATTTATATACTTACTTCAGTATTATTTACATATATATTATTATATATATTTATTATTCACTTCAGTATTATTAATAAGTATACTTATCTCGTTTTATTTATTAATTTATATTTTCATTGATTTATATACATATTTGCATTAAATATATTTATATATCATGTCATTTAAATATAGAAATTTGATTATATTTTATATTTTATTATATTATATGTTTATTATATTTTTTCTATTTTATATTCTATTATTTTTTTTGCACTATTATAGTAGTTACTGAAATCATATATAAATATGTAAAAAGGGAAAACCATAGTCCTTATAAAACTTACTTTCAGGTTTACTCCTTTCACAATCCGTAGCAGGAACTCTTCTTCTTCCCTCATCGTTGCTTGTTTTCAGTGCACTTTTTGCCTGATGCCTTATTATGAGACATTGCCTGGCAGCAGCTTGCAGTTTCCACAATCCCTAGCCTAAGGTCCTTCACAGTGTGGTGGGAACAAAAACGTGGAATAGAGACAGACACATTGAGGCAATCCGAGTGCGAGGGAGAGAGAGATGGAGAGAGGGAGGGAGTGGGAGAGTGTAGACTGATGCAAGTTGTCAACCAACTTTGCAACAATAATCGCCTGCAACAGTCGTCTGTCCCGTGTCCTTTGTCCTCTGTCTTCTGTCGGGTGTTTGGCTCAGTGTTGAGGCTGGCAGTAGATAAAAACTGGAAAACAATAAGGCTTTCCCGGCATGTCCTTTGCTCGCCGCCCTTTTGCATTTGAATGCATTGTGACTTTTAGCTGCGTTTACACAAGGCTTCTCTATGTCCCCAAAAAAAAAAAGTTACAAAAAAAAAGTAACAACAACAACAACAAAAACAGCTAAAAACAAGCGAGTGTGAGAGTAAAAGCCCCACTGAGTTTCAGAGTTTGCCACGCCCCCAGCACTCATTGCCGCCCCAGCCGAAAAAAAAAACTCCCTTTATTGCATGGCACAAAAGAAAATTGTGCATTTTCGGGCTGCAACTGAAAGCTGAAAGCTGAAGGTCTCTTCAGATTCGAAAGTCGTGATTACTTTCCACTTTCTACCACTCTGCTTAGTCCTCTCCATCCCTCTTCTTTATACATAAGCTGGCTTATTTCCCCCTAGCCAGTGTTTTTTACTGATCAAAGCCCTTGCTTTGACCCAGTAATATAACCATTTGATTCCAAACTATAGTATGTAGTTCCAGTTCACAATCGTGGGTGTTGCCTGAAAAGTTGAGAACATTCTTAGCTTTGAAGGCGATTATGGCAAGTCTGCGAAAAAAAGGGCTTTGTTTCGTAAGGATGTCGATTATATAGCAATAAGGCTATGAATGACATTATCTTCAGAAATAATCAGACGATAATGATATAGTTGCAACTCTATCAGTGCCATAATTGAAACTTACATGAATACTGTGAAAATTAAAAAATAGAATACTTTATTGAAGACCAGCATTTATTTTCTTGTTATACATTATTATTTTTTTTTTTAATATCATAAAATTTTTACTAATTTTTTTAAGTAAAGAAAAAATTTTAACTAAATTAAAAAAAATGATAATTTATAAAAAAAAAACTTCATTTTATAGGTAGCATTTTTATACTCTTCATCATTCTATTAAATAAAAAATAAATATTTATCACATTTTTATTTATTAAAAGTAATGTATTTTGTAAGTATTATCGTTTTAATTTCTTATAGTAAGTAGTTTATTTTTATAAAATTTTTAAAGTGAACTAAACAATTGAAATTAATTGCATACGAATTTGACACTAATAAAATAAGCAAAATTGTTTGCTTTATAAATCTACATCAAATTAGTTTCCTTCAAATATTCGCTTTTTTTAAATATTTTTTCCATATCTCTTTTGTGCACTGCATCAAATTATCATTTCTAAAATTCGCAAATTTTTAACGGACCGCGTTGACACCTCGTAGATTGGATTATCATGTGCGATATGCATTCGATTATGTTAATTAAACCATCAGATATTTAATTTAATTTTCAGCGCTAACAACTCTCGACCACAGAAAATACCTAAAGCCAAAAACGTAAACTGTATTTAGACCAACAAATGCCTGTGTGTATTAATTATGAAACTGTTTGAAATGTAAATTCAAATATTGCGGTGTCCTTCCCAAATCGAAAATTCCAAATGAGATGTTCTATGGGAAATTGGGAAAATTGGCGAATGAAATTTTAAATAATTTTAAATGATCAATGGCACAACAATTGGAAATATGTTGAGGAGAGGGGATAATTTGGTTGTGAAATCAGTTGCTTATATCTATAAATCGTTGAACATCTATAACTTTTGCAAAAGTATGGCAAATTCTTAATTGGTTTTTACATTATATTATCTAAATCTTTATTGAAGATTAGTTTGAGCAATACTATTGAAAATAAGGCCAAAATAAATTTCAAAAAACTTTTAAATTTATATTATACATTTTTTAAATCTCTATTGAAGATTAGTTTGAGCAATACTATTGAAAATAAGGCCAAAATAAATTTCAAAAAAAAATTAAAAAAAAAAATTTGAAACAAAATTGCTACAGTCTTAAGCTTAAGCAGTCAAAACTTTGTTAAAAATAATAAGATTTTTCTAAATTTTTACACTTTTTCTAAAAAAGTTAAAATTAAAAATTTCAAAAAATAAAAGTAAAGCTTTTTTGAGGTTTTATAACTTTGCCAAATCTAGTTCGATTTCCAAAAAAAAAATTAAAATTAAATTTTTTTAAATGGTAATTAATTTCATTTTGCACAGGTATGAAACACCTACTAAATTCTTTATTTTTGCTTGCTTTTTAACTCTATTATTAGACCCCTCTACATAACCGAAATTAACATAGACAAAGCATAAGTCTGGCAAATATTTCTTATTTCAACTTCAACTCGCTGTGTTCCAGAAAAATAGTGGTTAAGAGGTTGACGAAAATCGGATTTGGAACTGAGGCTACAGCTGAACAGTTTCTGCTTACAGCATATGTAAATTCATGTTGCTGTCTAATTAAAATTAGCATATTTCGCAAAACAAAATAAGGGAGCTTGGGCTTGCCCAACGAAAACCACATGAGCTGCTCGCACAGCGGGAAATTCAGCTGGGAAAGCAGCTGAGAAGAGAATGGAAAACTACGCGCTTTGCCAGCTGATTAAAAGGGAAAGCTAACAAGCGTTTGCTCTTTGCCTGGCGGCTTTGTGTCATTTCAACGCCACATTAGAATCGTAAAAGTTTATTGTTTTCTTCTTTTTGCCTTTTTCTCTCTTTTTTTTTTATTTTCATTTTTATTTTTATTTGCCATTCATTGTTGTTGTTGTTGTTCGTGTGTGTGTGTGTGGATTGAGGAGGCAGCGTAAGCCAAGGGCATTATGTTTTTTAATTAAATTGTTGTGGCCGGGTTTGTTTTTGTTTTTTATTGCCCCAGACACACCCCGCCCCCATACACACTCTACACACATTTGCTTAAATTGTATTAAATTTTTTGTAAAAATATATTATATATATGTATATTGTGTTAGTTAAGCGTGTTCAAGCAGTTGCCATGCATCGATTACAATTGCTGTGCATAATTATCATAATTATGGCAATGCGTTAATTGCGCATACGCCCCGTTGGCCCTTTTGTTGCACTGAAAAATCGCTGAAAGCGCATAAATTATTCCTTCATTTTTACATACATACATACATACATACAAGAGTATATTGTGTGTTTCCACACACACACACACACACGCACACTTATTGCGGCAAAAACTGTTTTTGTTTCAGTTCACTTGAATTGTTGTGGAGCTCTGTGGTTTTTGGAGGACTCTGTGCGCAAATTCTGATTTTGCTCTCAACTCTCAGCTGCCTGCGAAATTTATCAACATATATCCACAACACATTTGCCATAATGCAAAATATCTGTTTGTATTTGTTCTACATATGCCATCAAATTAAACATAAATATATCGCAAAATTCTGAAAATATTTTTCGTAATTTAATTAGCTTACATTTCAATGAAGAAAAATATTTAAGCACCCTATAATCAAAATATATGGAGAAACATTAAACCTAGAAATAATTACCTATTAATAATAAAAAAAAAAATATTTCTTGCAAAGCTAGACAACCATAACCGATTTTAAACCTTATTCAATTCTTGCAATGAAACTGCATTAAAATTTTGTTAATATTTGCTATTTTTTGACTTTTTAACCCATACGGACCCCTTAACAAAAATCGAAAAATTTAAAATGGAAATTGTGCATAATAGGTTTCTTATACCAAAATATGATTAATATTATACAAAATATGACTCCTTCATTATTTTAGAAAATATGGCCAGAAATGTGGTAAATCTGGATTCTGAATGGATTTCTTTATAGGACTGGTACCATTAAATCTTTGAGCAGCTCTAACTTTTGTATTTATAGATCGATTTTAGATATTTTTGCAGAAAAGATTCTTGACAATGTAAAAAGCATAAAAAACATTACCCAAGTAGAATCGAAGAAGTATCTTAAAAAATATGACCAAAAAGGTGAATGAGATTGAATCAGAATGGGAGTTATCTATAGAAATCAGTACCTTCTAAACTTCTAAATACCATAACTAAGCCAAATCTTAACCGATTTGGATAAAGCTTTCACTTTTGAAAATGGTTTTAATCATATTATTAAACTGCAATCCATTTTTTTCAAAATTATCGATTTTAAAATTTTCGATATTTTTTGGTCAGATTTTCATACTAACCCCTTGATAAAAAGTCAAAAATGGTGAAAGTTTTGAATTCGGAATTTTTTGTGCCTAATCGATTTCCGGTGTCGAAATAGGCATAAAAAACTTTAGCTGAGTGGATTTGGGCCAATTTTTTAGAAAATATGGCCCGAATTGTGGTAAATCTGGATTCTGAATGGATTTCTTTATAGGACTGGTACCATTAAATTTTTGAGCAGCTGTAACTTTTGTATTTATAGATCGATTTTAGATATTTTTGCTGGAAATATTCTTGACAATGTAAAGTGCATAAAAAATTTTACCCAAGTAGAATCGAAGAAGTATCTTAGAAAATATGACTAAAAAGGTGAATGAGATTGAATCAGAATGGGAATTATCTATAGAAATCATTACCTTCTAAACTTGCAAAGACCATAACTACGCCAAATCTTAACCGATTTGGATAAAACTTGTATTTTTTAAAATGGTTTTAATCATATTATAAAACTGCAATCCAATTTTTTGAAAATCATCGATTTTAAAATTTTCAATTTTTTTTGGTCAGATTTTCATACTAACCCCTTGATAAAAAGTCAAAAATGGTGAAAGTTTTGAATTCGGAATTTTTTGTGCCTAATTGATTTCCGGTGTCGAAATAGGCATAAAAAACTTTAGCTAAATGGTTCTCTTTATAGGACTGGTACCTCCAAATTCTTAAGCAGCTGTAACTTTGATATTTATTGATCGATTTTAGATATTTTTTCAGGAAAGATTCTTTACGATGTAAAATGCATAAAAAACTTTACCCAAATAGAATCGAAGAAGTATCTTAGAAAATATGAACAATAAGGTGAATGAGATTGAATCAGAATGGGAATCATCTATAGAAATCATTACCTTCTAAACTTCCAAAGACCATAACTACGCCAAATCTTAACCGATTTGGATAAAACTTGCACTTTTTAAAATGGTTTTAATCATATTATAAAACTGCAATCCAATTTTTTGAAAATTATGGATTTTAAAATTTTCGATTTTTTTTGGTCAGATTTTCATACTAACCCCTTGATAAAAAGTCAAAAATGGTGAAAGTTTTGAATTCGCAATTTTTTGTGCCTAATTGATTTCCGGTGTCGAAATAGGCATAAAAAACCTTAGCTGATTGGATTTGGGCCATTATTTTTGAAAATATGGCCAGAATTGTGGTAAATCTGGATTCTGAATGGATTTCTTTACATGACTGGTACCATCAAGTCTTTGAGCAGATCTAACTTTTGTATTTGTAGATCGATTTTAGATATTTTGGCAGAAAAAAATCTTAACAATGTAAAAAGCATAAAAAACATTACCCAAGTAGAATCGAAGAAGTATCTTAGAAAATATGACCAATAAGGTGAATGAGATTGAATCAGAATGGGAATCATCTATAGAAATCATTACCTTCTAAACTTCCAAAGACCATAACTACGCCAAATCTTAACCGATTTGGATAAAACTTGCACTTTTTAAAATGGTTTTAATCATATTATAAAACTGCAATCCAATTTTTTGAAAATTATGGATTTTAAAATTTTCTATTTTTTTTGGTCAGATTTTCATACTAACCCCTTGATAAAAAGTCAAAAATGGTGAAAGTTTTGAATTCGCAATTTTTTGTGCCTAATTGATTTCCGGTGTCGAAATAGGCATAAAAAACTTTAGCTGAGTGGATTTGGGCCAAATTTTTAGAAAATATGGCCAGAATTGTGGTAAATCTGGATTCTGAATGGTTCTCTTTATAGGACTGGTACCTCCAAATTCTTAAGCAGCTGTAACTTTGATATTTATTGATCGATTTTAGATATTTTTGCAGAAAAGATTCTTGACAATGTAAAAAGCATAAAAAACATTACCCAAGTAGAATCGAAGAAGTATCTTAGAAAATATGACCAATAAGGTGAATGAGATTGAATCAGAATGGGAATCATCTATAGAAATCAGTACCTTCTAAACTTCTAAAGACCATAACTACGCCAAATCTTAACCGATTTGGATAAAACTTGCACTTTTTAAAATGGTTTTAATCATATTATAAAACTGCAATCCAATTTTTTGAAAATTATGGATTTTAAAATTTTCTATTTTTTTTGGTCAGATTTTCATACTAACCCCTTGATAAAAAGTCAAAAATGGTGAAAGTTTTGAATTCGGAATTTTTTGTGCCTAATTGATTTCCGGTGTCGAAATAGGCATAAAAAACTTTAGCTGAGTGGATTTGGGCCAAATTTTTAGAAAATATGGCCAGAATTGTGGTAAATCTGGATTCTGAATGGTTCTCTTTATAGGACTGGTACCTCCAAATTCTTAAGCAGCTGTAACTTTGATATTTATTGATCGATTTTAGATATTTTTGCAGAAAAGATTCTTGACAATGTAAAAAGCATTAAAAACATTACCCAAGTAGAATCGAAGAAGTATCTTAGAAAATATGACCAAAGAGGTGAATGAGATTGAATCAGAATGGGAATCATCTATAGAAATCATTACCTTCTAAACTTCTAAAGACCATAACTACGCCAAATCTTAACGGATTTGGATAAAACTTGCACTTTTTAAAATGGTTTTAATCATATTATAAAACTGCAATCCAATTTTTTGAAAATTATGGATTTTAAAATTTTCTATTTTTTTTGGTCAGATTTTCATACTAACCCCTTGATAAAAAGTCAAAAATGGTGAAAGTTTTGAATTCGCAATTTTTTGTGCCTAATTGATTTCCGGTGTCGAAATAGGCATAAAAAACTTTAGCTGAGTGGATTTGGACCATTATTTTAGAAAATATGGCCAGAAATGTGGTAAATCTGGATTCTAAATGGTTCTCTTTATAGGACTGGTACCTCCAAATTCTTAAGCAGCTGTAACTTTGGTATTTATTGATGGATTTTAGATATTTTTTCAGGAAAGATTCTTTACAATGTAAAATGCATAAAAAACTTTACCCAAATAGAATCGAAGAAGTATCTTAGAAAATATGACCAAAGAGGTGAATGGGATTGAATCAGACTGGGAATCATCTATAGAAATCATTACCTTCTAAACTTCCAAAGACCATAACTACGCCAAATCTTAACCGATTTGGATAAAACTTGCACTTTTTAAAATAGTTTTAATCATATTATAAAACTGCAATCCAATTTTTTGAAAATTATGGATTTTAAAATTTTCGATTTTTTTTGGTCAGATTTTCATACTAACCCCTTGATAAAAAGTCAAAAATGGTGAAAGTTTTGAATTCGGAATTTTTTGTGCCTAATCGATTTCCGGTGTCGAAATAGGCATAAAAAACTTTAGCTGAGTGGATTTGGGCCATTATTTTAGAAAATATGGCCAGAATTGTGGTAAATCTGGATTCTGAATGGATTTGTTTATAGGACTGGTACCATAAAATCTTTGAGCAGCTCTAACTTTTGTATTTATAGATCGATTTAAGATATTTTTGCAGGAAATATTCTTAACAATGTAAAATGCATAAAAAACTTTACCCAAATAGAATCGAAGAAGTATCTTAGAAAATATGACCAATAAGGTGAATGAGATTGAATCAGAATGGGAATCATCTATAGAAATCATTACCTTCTAAACTTCCAAAGACCATAACTACGCCAAATCTTAACGGATTTTGATAAAATTCTCACTTTTAAAAATGGTTTTATTATATTATAAAACTGCATTTAAATTTCTCAAATATTGTCGATTTTAAAATTTTCAATTTTTTTTTAGGGCTGATTTTCATACTAACCCCTTGATAAAAAGTCAAAAATGGTGAAAGTTTTGAATTCGGAATTTTTTGTGCCTAATCGATTTCCGGTGTCGAAATAGGCATAAAAAACTTTAGCTGAGTGAATTTGGGCCATTATTTTAGAAAATATGGCCAGAAATGTGGTAAATCTAGATTCTGCATGGATTTCTTTATAGGACTGGTACCTCCAAATTCTTAAGCAGCTGTAACTTTGGTATTTATTGATGGATTTTAGATATTTTTGCAGCAAAAATTCTTGACAATGTAAAATGCATAAAAAACTTTACCCAAGTAGAATCGAAGAAGTATCTTAGAAAATATGACTAAAAAGGTGAATGAGATTGAATCAGAATGGGAATCATCTATAGAAATCATTACCTTCTAAACTTCCAAAGACCATAACTACGCCAAATCTTAACCGATTTGGATAAAACTTGCACTTTTTAAAATGGTTTTAATCATATTATGAAATTGCCTTTGAACTTATCATCCAGATATGTTTTAAATGTTTTAGCGGAGTCGATTTGAAACAATAATTTGAAAAATATTGCCAAAACAAAGAAATTAACTGAACAATTTTTTTTTTAATAAAGACGGAGATGTTATGGAATTGTCAACATGCGGAAAATTAGTCAATCCTATTTCGGAGGTACCTTGCCTTGTAAAAATCTGAAGCGATCCGGAATATTCCTTGGTTGTCTTATTGCTGCATATGGTGGTGATGATTTTTTTCCCCCAAAGGTAATGGAGTATCTCTTACAGTCCTTTCCTGAGCTTTTTCGGTTTTCAGTTTTTTTAGCTTTTAGCTTTATTCGGTTTGCCTGTTCACATAGTTAATTGCCGGAAGTGCGAACCAAACAGGACTCCCACTCCAAGTCTGAATTTAGATAGGGTGCGGTGTTGATGCTGGAGTTTTAGCTGTGGTCTCGATGCTTAAGACCACAGCACCATGAATAGATTTGCATTTTAAATGCGTGCAGGAAAAAGCAACAACATTTTTGTTCCTTTTGCCCCTTTTTAGCCTTTGTAAATACTTTTATATGTACACAAAAGAATAAAGTATAAATGTATTCACAAAAAAAAGGAAGAAAATGTAACATAAGGAAAGGTATGATATTTTCTTTACTTTCCTTTTTTTTGGGGGGGGGTTTTTGCTTAATTTGTGTTTTCGCTTGAAATTCGCTTTACACTAAATTTGAGCCTGAGTTGTGCTTACGTTAAATGGAGCATGAAAATGACTGCGTTGACTTGACCGACAACTTGACTTGACAAATAAATATATATATATATTTTTATATTTATTTAGTATACTAAAATTCCAAATAAAAATTTATATAGAATTTAAAAAGTCAAGAGTTTGCCTGGCGAATAAATGCATTGACATTAGTCGAAGGCACTCGAAGGCAAACAGCAAAAATAGAAAGAAAGCAGCTAAAGAAAAGTGTCAACACAAAATAAAATGCATAAATAAGCCAGAGAGAGAGAGAGAGAGAGACGGAGATTGAGGGCGTTGTCAATCCGCAAATGTCATTAGGGCGTGGCACATTGAACAAATCCATTCAAGTCAGGCGTACTCAATGCCATTTTCAATATTCACAATATTATTGGGAGCCAATGCCATTGGCATAAAAAATGTGCAGTCTTCCATTATTGAGGCGATGCTGCTGCTGATGCTCTCTCATGCCTGATAAATTGCAGCAGCTACAGCAGGACAAGCAGCAGAGGATGAGGACAAGAAGTCTCTGCTAGTCAGCTGGCATTTTCCAAATGAAAATTCACAGCATTTGAAATAAGTTTTCAGCTACGCTTTTGACTATTTCCCTCCATACAAAATGGCGTAAAAGGCGAAAAGCAATAAGATGGCAAAAATCGTAGCATACTTTTATGCGGGACAGTCGAAGTGCAATAAGTTGGAAAGAAGTCATAGCATACTTTTTAGGGGGCACAGTGTGAATATTATGACATTTGCCGCTAAAAACTGCTGCAGAACTCTCCGTCTACAGCATTGATTGCCCTAACTGCATTTGGTGTGGGCCAACAAGCTGTAAGCTGGCTAAAACAATACTGCCAATCACAGCAACAACAATAGCAGCTGGTAGATTTCTGCTCTTCATTTGCTTTATCTACGCTTTTTTAGCTGCAATTTTTTCTTTGCTTTTTTGTTTATAAGATTCGTTTGGTAGTGAGAGGGTGTATGTGTGTCATAAATCTGTGTATGCAACACACACACACACACACACACACACACAACTTAGACACAGAGTTGAAATCTCAGAGCTCTTAACTCCCATTGTGCCTCTCACTTGCAGTCGCAGCTGTTGTGTTGTCACTACTAAATTTACTTTTGTTTCTTAATCTGTGGGGCATAGTTCTTAGTGTGAAGTGTAAAACAGGAAAAGTCAAAAGAAATAGAAGAGAAACACAAATAGAAAAAATTGAGGTCATGTCAATGGTAACTTTGCTATCGATTTAAGCAAATCTTCCTTGATTTAAAATTGTGTGTTTTGAAAACTTTTTTGTTGCAACTTTCAGTTTTTCTCATGATTTCTCGTTTGAATTCTCAATGAGGGATTTGTCATGTTAAAGAGGTAACTATAAGATAATCGGTTGATTACTCTATACCCCAATGTAATATATATAAAAATAATGTTTTAGCTCTACTTTTTGAAGTTCTCTAAAGAAGTGCATTAAGTACCTCAATTTATTTAAATTCGAAAAAAAATAAAGAAATATATTAAATTAGCTAAATTAATAAAAATGAATCAGAAAATGAATGTACTTTCTGTGCTTCCCCAAATAACTGCAATAAATAAATGTCCTAAATGAAAAATTATATTTTTAATTAAATTAAAAAAAAAAACTCCTTACTATATTTTGCACTTCTACAGAACATACCTCAATTTCATAATTTTTTTCTTCATATAGAAAAAACAAAATAATTAAAGGCAATTCTCTTACTCTCTGCTCTTTTCTTAAGTACCATAATAAATTACTAAATTTTTTACTTATACTAAAAAATGAAATCAAAGAATAACTTCACATCAATGCTTTTATTGTAAAATACGCTCACTTTGTCATTTTTTTTTTTACTTATTTTTCAAGTTTTTCTTATATCATTAATCGTACACAAATTTAATGTATACACATATGCTATACATCATATACATAGATTTATATATATATATATATATTTATATTTAGTAACTTTATATGCTATATACTTGTTCTATAAACTATAAATATATTAATTTATTTATAGTTACTAGGCTCTTATTGTTATTTAGCTGCGTTTACATTTATTTTTAAATATTATAATTTTTATTAATATTATTATTATATATGTATTTACTTATTTTTTGGTATATGCAAAACAGCAGAAAATAGTTTCGTTTTCTTTTCCTGTCAATTTTAATATTTCTTTGTTCGCTTTTTATTTAGTTTTGTGTTCATATTTCCCGTTGCTTCTTTGGCATATAATTTGTATAGAGGAAAAAAACAAATAATAGTTAAGGGGTCAGTTTTTTGTTTTAAGTGGCAAGTTAACATTTATCATTCATCATATACAACAATTAGCAATTAGCACTAGACTTAATGACTTGTTTTAAATATGGACTAACTCTTGATATGGACGACTTACACAATATGCTAAAAGACTGATATTATATTTTTGTTTATTTGTGTTTTTTTATAATTAAATTTGTATAATTAATTATTTGTCTCGAGTTGTCTATTAGACTATAAGCTATAGTATAGCATAGACAGACTTAAAAGCTAGCATTCATTTTTTTTAATTATATTCACTTTTTTTTTTTTGCTGTGGAAATATGTTGCAGACAGAGAGACACGCTTTATATATTCGCTGAATGATATGCTGTTTTCTATATATAAAATATATATATATATAGTCTATTTTTAGCGTGTCTTAATTAGTGAGCCTGTCTTGAAACTTATGTCTCTATGAGATCTGCGCGAAAGTGAAAGTCAAGAAAATTGCGAAATTAATTTTTTATGAACTTGTTAGTAGCAGTGAAGACTGTTCCCGTCCGCTAACGAGTCTAAAAGCTCCTTGACTTAAGTTTAATGCAAAATTATTTACAAAATTATAAAAAAAAATGGAATTTCTAATTTTTCCATCTCTTAAATTTATATACTATTTATATATAATAAATAAACCCCTTTACATCTTAGTTTTTAGATAAAAATTATATTATTTATAAACTTATTATTTTCACTTAATTTGTATACCCACTCTCTCTATTAATTATAATTATGTTGAGAAATAAAAATGAATTTATTTTGCCCCACTTTCTTGCTTAATTTTTCATGTTTATATATTGTAAACAAACCCCCTCTCTATTATTTTTGCCTCTGGATTTTACTTTATATTTATATATACATTAAATAAACCTTCTCTCTTTAATTTCTTTGTTCATAAAAAATAATTTCATTTTTTCCCACCTCACTTAAGTTTATTTAATTTAATTAATTAATTGTAATTATTATTTTTTTTCTATAATTATTTATATTTTTTTTTGCGCGTTTCACACGCACGCACTCCAAACTATAGTAGGCATGGCTCTGGTGGTTCACAAAAGCTTTAGCTGCTTTCTAGCTAATTTTAGCTTTTTTTCTAGCATTTTTTTTTTCTTCGGCAATATTTTTACGCCTGCGCAGCATCAACGAATTGCACCACAGCATCGTTCGTTCTACTCGTCATTATTCTCGTCGTCGTCGTTGTTGTTGTTGTTGTTGGTGTTGTTGTTGTTGTGGCAGGTGTCGTTGTTGTTGATTTCGAGTCGTTGCCACTGGACTGAGTTGTTGTTGTTGTGGCACATTCATCGATGGGCAGCCGCTTGACCAGCATTTGGCTTGAACGGACCGCAATCCATTCGTTGCGGGCAGCATCAAACCAAGTGAGGCCAAGATTATATCGGCCATTGAGATTGGCGTGCTGGCAATGAGAGAACCACCAGCCACCCTCATAGTTAGCAGCACAGTGCGTCTGTGAGATGTCCCTATCATCATCGATGGCCGAGAACTGCATGCCCTGCTGATAGTTCAAGGCATCGGACGCATTCCCACTATACTCTCCGATATGGAGGCGATACCCATCCGACCGCGACGATATATAGAAATACTTATACTCAGCCACCCAATAGTTATCGTAGATGTCCTGCATCTCCACACGCAGCTGGCTGCAATTGTTCAGCGTCAGATGATGCAGTTGCTCGTTGCCCATCCAATATTCGCCGCTGGGCGTGCCGAAGCCCTTGGCGTAGTCCGCCCAGGAGCGATTGAATTCGGCAGAGCCATCGAATCGTCGCTGCACCGTCGTCCAGCCGTCGGCGGTGCAGTGCGTCATCAGCGGATGATGTTGGCCGGCGGGTGCGATTAAGTGGAGACCATCAGATTTTTGCTGTGGCAAGTCACCGCAATCCTGTGGCAATTTGTTCACAATCGACTCGTACTGTGCCTCCACATTCTCCAGCTCCGCCACCAAAGTCTCCGCCAGTTCACTGTCCGCCTGTAAATCATCATCGGATGTTGCTGTTGCTGCTGCCGGTGGCTGTGGCGATGATTTCTGGTGGTGGGCACGTTTATGTGGTTTGTTCCAGTGTGAGAGCTGTGGCAAATGAGATGCACAAATCAACAAAAATTAATATTTTCTGACTACTTTTGAAAATCTTTAGTTTAAATTTGTAATGAAACGATCTGGCAACTCTGCAACTATCGCAAACTATCGTTTAACTGATACGATTTGTCTGTTATCAGTTGGTGTATATAAAATTGTTTGAAATAAACACTATATTTAAACTTCTAGTTAATTTTGGACTATCTGGCAACGCTACGGCTATCGCAAACTATCGATTAGATGATTTGATTTCGTTGTCCATGCCAAATAAACTACAGCAAATTGTTTAAAACTATATCGAACTAACACTCAAAGTTATCATAATAAGTATTTAACGAGATATATACATATATATAAAATACGGCTAAATTTAAATATAAAAGACAACTATCTGGCAACTCTGAAACTATCGTCTAATTTATATGTTTTCTCTCCTTCTCTTTCAGCCAAACTCGAACAACAGAAGGCGCTTTGCCACTGCAAACAGTGATAAGTGAGAATTGTGTTTAATTTTATTATAATTTTTTTTTTTGTTTAATAAAAGTGTTTAAGTTACCTTATTGTGCAGTTCAGTGTTAACAAGTGTGTCGACGCGATCAACCTTCGTTTGCATCTGTTGGACGGTGTTAATCAATTTCTTGACACCGTCGCGTTCGTCCTGCAACGCACTGACGCTGACCGCCATCGCCTGGAGGGAACGTGCCGCATTTTTGCCCTCCTCGCGTATCAAGTTCTGTTCGGAACTAATTTGTGCATTGGCAAATTCAAGCTTTGAGATTTCGTGTCGCAACTCGGGAATGTTCTTGTCCATTTTGCTCTGCAAGCCCTCGACATCCTCGAGTAGCTCCAGCATCGATGTGTGCAGCTTGTCCAGTGTCGCAATCTGACGGCTCAAATTGAAATTGGCATTGGCGATGCGATGCTGTTCAACTTCAATACTCCGCACGCGTTCATCAATATGATGGTATTTCAATTCGTTCATCTGACGTCGCAAATTGCGCTGCGCCAACTGCAAATTGTGGATTTGTTGTTGCTGGTAGCGACAGTGACGACGGCGATGATCTGCCAGCTCGCTGCCCGTTAACGACAACTGCAAAAGAGAGAATGCCAAAGAGAATACATTAATTGAAATGCTGTTGCAGAGAATGCTGCTTAAGCTGACGGCGTATTAAGGTAGGCAAAGCATAAATTTCTAATTGACTTGCGCTCTTTAACATTTCATTTGATATTTAAGTGCTGGCAATTTGTGGCTATTACCTCTGTTCAATTCTGTCCTTTTTTATATATAAATCTAACCTTTTTCTAGCAATTGGCTTATGTTGCCGCTTTTGTGACAACACTGTTATGATTATTAGCGTGGGAATGGGAGTAAAGAATAAACGAAAAAGAAAATGAAGAGAGCACGTTTGCTTAAGCTGGCGGCGCATTAAAGTAGGCAAAGCATAGAGATTTCTATTCAAGTTACGCTCTTTAAAGTTGAAGAGTTGAAATTTAAGCGAAAAGAGAGTGCTGTTGTGGTTGTTGTTGTTGGTGTTTCGTGTGTTGCTAGGATTATGTGTGGAGGGGGAATTGTATGCTGAAATCCATTTATAATAAATGCATTGGGGGAGGGAAAGGGACAGCGTGTGCGACATGCATGCACATGCAGGCAAGCAGCTTAAATCCCACGCTCTCGCGTTGACTAAGAAGACAACGCACACACACACACACATACATACATACATGCTTGCATGCATATACATATATTTTCTCTCTCACACATACACATGTATTTTTCTATAGCAACTCTTGGCGCGCGCTGTCTATGCAAAGAACTAAGCGCCGCGCACACAAATCTAAGTTTATTTATGCACGAAAAGAGACAGCATATAAAGAAGCAAACAAGATAGAGAGTGTGTGGAGTCGGTGCAAGGGAGATGGGGAGCGTTGTAGTGGGAGGAATTGAGCTAGCGTATAATTTCAGTGAGTGACAAGCGTTAACCAAGGTAATGACATTTGGGTCACAG